>JAQQSK010003364.1:0-77500 GCA_028658325.1 Potorous gilbertii
TCCTTTGTAGTGGAGCTGGGGTGGAGCTCCAGCCTGCTCTGGGAGTCTCTGGCCGAGCTGCCTCAGCCTCTGCCGCAGCGGCTGCTTCCCAGGGGGTCCGAGTTCCGGAGATCCCCCGCTCCCCTCTCAGCCCATCTCTCTCACTGACCTGTGCGTCTGTGGGTGGAGGGACCTTCCCGGCGGAGATTCAGGTCCCTGACACCTGCTGGGCTCTGCTCCCTCCTCTCAGTGCCGCGTGGCCGGGGCGGGGGAGGGGAGCGCTCGGCCGGGCAGGACTCCGCTCCCGTCTGAGGTACCTTTGCGGTCGGTTTTTCAGGGCTCTCTGCAACGGAAATCTCCTTCACTGTGTTGCTGCGCGGCTTCCACTGTTCCAGAATTTGTCAGGAGTTCTTTTTACAGGGAATCTATGGGCTGTGGATTCGGAGCTAGCAAAAATGAGTCTTTCTACTCCGCCATCTTGGCTCTGCCCCCCTGGCATTATTCTTTTGTAGGACCTTTCTACTCTTTTATATCTGTCCTCATTTACTTGTACTCACTTCTATCTCCTGTATCTATCACTTTAAAATCTGGGCTCTTTAATGAGCTCTCTATACAGCCATTCTAGTCACTATAAACCTTCAGGACTTCCTTCCTTGTTGAAATGAAGTGTGATGGGGTTGTTGGGATTTCATTTTTGAGAGTCTCCCATCCTTCCTCAAACAACCTCTTGTTAGGAGCCTACCTGCTTAGCCATCTGTGACCAGCATCTGATGCCCAGTTACTTTCCAGCTGTTATTACCTTTTGACCTTGAACTTCCTGAGTCAAGTTCTTTGGTGCCTAGTCCCTGGTAGAATACGAGACTTCAGAAAAAATGTAAACATCAAATTGGCCTAAAGGAGGCTGGGACCTCTACAATCCAAGGTAAGCAGTGACAAAGTGGGCCCCCCTTCAGTTAGAACCAGAGATTGATGAAACAAAATTGTTATGGGTATGGGTGGGGAAATATGATGAATACATGACTTTGGATACATCCTGGTCTTCTGTGCTTCTAGTCCACTTGAGGATGGGGTGGCTGACTCATCTAATCAAGATAGGACTTGGAGGTATTCATATAAACTACGCTTATGGCATCCAGAATGACAGAAGTGAGAGCATGGGGGTGTTTGCCTCATTAGAACATGCAGTTATTTCAGCTTGGTGCAATGAATAGGGAGCCAGTCTTGAAGGGAGCCTACTGGCTGTGTGACTATGGGAAAGCCACTTAAACTCTCAATGCTCTTAGGCAACTCTCTAAAATGAAGCTTCAGAGGTGATATCCAAAGGGGGGTCCTTACCTGGAAGTTCCCTGAATTAACGAAATCACAAGTCCAGTCTCAGTCCCCATTGAAAGTCTTTATTAATGCCTTCCTCATGTCCTAATGTTACAGTTAATTAAACAAATATAGTGGGTTTATCTAAATAAACAAATATCTAGTAGTGGGTTACAATAAAACTGACACAATTAGGAAAGTTGTTTAAATACTCAAGTAGAATGAAAGGTAAGGTAGGTAATGTCTCATTTGATTGGTTTCTTCAGCCACAAGCACCATCCTTGCCCATGGTAAAAATCTAATAAATGCTAGTTGAATTGAACTGGTGGGGGGGGGGGGGGAATGCTGGCAATAGGAACTTGTCATTTTAGTCTTTCTCCCTAAATTGCTTCTATTTTAAGTAGAAAGTATGTCCCAGGAGAGCCTGAGCAAGATTAAAAGTTAAAGGGTGAGGCCTTTTTCTCTGGCACTAAAGATATCTTTGTACACAAGACATTTCTTTTGAAATTTTTTTTCTGGCATTGATGGTATCACTTAACCCATGATCTCAACTTGCACTGGGTTTTCATTAGTTCTCTGACACAATGAGGATAAATGATGGGAACATGTTTGATCATATTCTCTTACACTTGGCTTTTAAAAGGGTGGTCAGATACAAAGATAGACATATAAAAAATCAGAGCTCAGACAGAGAAAAATTTTGAGGATATTATATGAACTTGGTTCCTTAGAGGGAAACCTGCATAGCCACCTAACCCATGACTTCTGCAGAAAATGATGTGCATCAGATAGCCATATGATCCTAAGAAAGGATGTCCCAGAGATGTAAGGGTTTGGAGAGAATAAAAGTTCTTAGACCAAGAGACATTGGAATGCAACCCAACAGCAATAGAACTGCCAAATTCTTGAACTTCTCTCCAAGAAAGAAAAGGAGTTTTCAGATCAAAGGCAAGAGTTTTGGGGCTAAGAAAGAACCGGAGCTAAGAGACAACAAAAGACAGAGCTACAAGGTGAAAGAACAAAACTGGAGCTTATCCTTGAAGAATACTGCAGGTTATATGGACCATGAAGACCTGGGGGAGTATGCGTTGGTTTTCTATTGACCCTTTGCATCATCTTCTTTTATGGAGGTTCCAGTTAGGGTTATGTTATACATCTGGGGGACTCTATAGATCCTTAGGACTTATGGGAAGAAGGAAGAATTATTGACTTCTCCAGCAATCCTGAGTCCTTTTGGCTACCAGGAAGATGTGAAGGTTTCAACCAAGGTAGTATCACAGGTGACTAGAGGTGACTGTATAGGCCTCTAAGAAGGCAGGGATCAAAGAGGTGTAAAAGTAAATTCTTTAATGACAAGAATACTTTCTCCTTGCAAGAGACTCCAGCTCTAACATAGTACCATAAGATGGAAGGGATATCAATGTCCTGGAGATATATAGCTCTCATTAAAGAGGTAAAGGGAATTGTTTTGACTATACTGGCTATGGTGCAAGACCTCTGAAATTTTTGTTGGATTGAGAAAAGGCTGTCCCATTTTTGATGTATAGTTAGCCAGGGGGCTTTCATGGGAACTGAAGGCTTTTGACTTCTTCTATAGAGACCTGGGCACAAACCAAGTGCTGATATTTCCAGGGGAAAACTTGGATCAGGGCATTTGCCAAAGATAGTATTTGTGAAAGACACTTCCCAAGATCAAATTCAGTCCATTTTAAGCCAAGAGCTTTGATTCTGAGCCATGGATTATATTTGAGTGTTACATTATTTCTGGATGCCCATCAGTAAAAAAATTCACACATACTGCTCTGGTCTAACAACAGCCAGCAACTACTTCTAAAAGTCCAAGCCCAAAATTATTGGGCAGAGATGAGTATGATTTTTCCACCTCCCCAGAAACCAACTTATGTACAATTTTATATATATGTATATTATATATATATGCATATATACAAATATATGCATATATATATATAAACAAACATATATAACAGTCTAAAAACAAAGTCTTCACAATGTATCTTTAAAGCTCCTGCACTCTGAATAACCCTCTGATAATTAATAGATCCATAGACTGATTGAAGAAGCAGGCAGACATCAGTTAATTGGGTGGCATGACTGTATGAGTGCCATACTCTCAGCTAGGAAATCCAAGGCTCTGTGGATCCAATTGAAATGTAGCAGAATCATGTGTGTAACCTTTCTAAACTCAAGGAATTTCAAAAGAGAATACCAGCTTATTATTCTGGGTGGCTAATTTCCACAATTGAAGAGTTGTAAAGTGGGAAGAGAGGTTCATGGGAGATACTTTCCTTCCTTTCATGGTGAAACAATTATCTGGTTAAATACTCATCTGTGAACTATGATGCCAGAATTAATGATGGTTTCATATTACTGTGATTATGCCATTAATTGATCTCACATGATTGCTATTTTTAGCTCTTTCTAAAGAAAATATAATATAGCCTATAATGTAAGATTAAAAAAAATCTATCTGAAACCCTTGGTTAAAATAAGACATGTGATGAGTGATGTATAGTATGTGATTTTTTTTTTAAAGCAAATAACAGACCTGAACTTTGAAAGGAAGCCAAGACTTTTCTCACTGTTGGATAATCTCTTAGTTTTAGTCAGCAGCTGGAAAGCTACAGATTTTGCTAGTGCCAGTTCTTTCGCATCTCCCAAAAGACCCAGTTACATATATGTGTATGCATATGTGCATGCACACACACATGAAAGGAAAATGACATATAAATCATGGAACCCAACATAGGAAAGTCCCATTAGGTCATCATGCTCCAAATCCCCAGTGGCTAAGGGTAAAACTGTTCCCACCTGCATATCTCTAGAGTTTTATCTGGGTCAGATTTCAGATATCTCCAGCAATGCATTTCCCCAAGGGTTGGTCCTGGTGAAATAGAGCTGTGCTATTAGGAAACCTTCCCTTATGCTCAGTCTAAAATGAAGATCCCTTAATTTCTTCCCATTATTCGTGGTTTTCCAGAACTGATCTCTTATCTCCATAATCATCAGAAAAAAAAATACCTTCTCAGTATTGGGGAAACAATTCTATTACTACCCCACAATCTACCATCTTGCTACATGGCATCAGATTCAGGGGCCTTTTCAAAGGCCATGTTTGGTGTCTGTTTTCAAAGGGGAAGACTTTGAAAAAATAAACTAAGTTTCCATGTGTGGGAATTTGTACACAATGAAAATAATATTGAAATATCTAGATGTAAAGCTGCTCTCTGGCAGGTACAGCAGGACCATCTCACTAAGTAAGACCTTCCCTGGACTTGGTGATATTAGTAGGGGATTAGATCAGTCCTACTTGATCCCAGAAAACAGAACTACGAACAGTAGTTACAAGGTGCAGAAATGCAGATCTCAACTTCATGAAAAGGTAAAATTCTATCAAAAGCACCTATGGAATGATTCTTGTGGTCATCCTTCATGAAGAAGGCCATACCATTAGAGAAATGATGACATGACTTGCACTTGACTTTGTTTTGAGTGAGGGAGGGTCGTGCAGGTCACCAACCTCACTTCTCCTCCAGAGCCATCTGAATCCAGTGACCAGATATTCATTAGGATGACTGGAGATGACCCAGGATGCACTGGGAATGATGGAAAGGTGGACTTGGCCATCTCAAATGTAGTGGAGTCTCCCTCACATAAAGGATTTTGTTTCTTTTAATTTAAGAAAAAGACTCATATGGCTACATGTCAGAGTCATTCAAATTGAGCTTCTCCATCCAATATGGCTCAAGAGAGACGACATCTGCTATACCAGTGGTGGGGAACCTACAACCTTGAAGCCACATTTCTCCCTCTAGGTCCTCAAATATGGCTCTTCAACTGAATTCAAACTTCACAGAACATATCCTTTCATTAAGAGGATTTCTTCTATGAAGTTGTATTCAGTCAAAGGGTTACACTTGAGGACGTAGAGGGCCACATGTGGCCTCAAGGCTGCAGATTCCTCACCCACGTCCAATACCCTCCAAACTCTGAGACTCTGTTATTTAGGAAAGTTCTATAGGTCTTTTGGACTCTTAATGCACTGATTTTGAATGAGTTTTTAGCACCCTGCCTGGAGGCAAACAAATGGAATGGTACTCCTTAGAGAGTCTTTCAAACGCTTTACATATATTACCGTTTTATTCCCACAACCACTCTGTAAAGTACGTACTACTTTTCAGATGAGGAAACTGAAGCTGAAAAAGGATATCTGACTTGCCTAGGGTTACACAGCTGGTGAGTGTTGGTAGTAGGATTCGAAAGCAGTTCTTCAGGACACCATGTCTTACACTCTATCCCACCATACCACCTAGATCCCCACTTAAACTCTGAGAGTATGGTTTGCCAGTAAGGAAATGAGAGAACAGTTCACGTGGCCTGCCTGAAAGAGGAACCAGTAACCTTTTTTTCTTCCCTGGTCCCTCACTAAAGGAAAGAAGAGAGGAAGGAGAACATGGAGTTTGCCAACCTTGACAGATGGTGTGTGGGAAGCTTTGGGGCTGGAAAAGAAAGATTTTTGCTGGCTGACAAAGAACAAGAGAAAGAGATGGGAAAGAAGTGTGACACAAGCAAAAAACAGAAGTTAAACTTGAGATACACATGGAAGAGGAGGAGACAGAAGGATGGGAAATCACTGAGGGAACAGATGGGAAGAAAATGGACTTCAAAGGACTTTTCTTTTCCTTTATTTCTTCTATTTTTTAAGAGCAGAACTCCAGTAGAACCAGAAAGGAAGAAATGGATTGCTTAATAAAGTCAGCTTTCTGAGTTCTCAGCAGATTTACTCCTCTTCTGACCTGAAGCATCCATGGAAACCTCAGACACCTCAGTCAGTGTAGCCCCCAATCCTACCACCCCCTTGCTCTTGTTAGCATCCATACACTTTAGCAGTGAAATCTTCCCCCAATCCAACTAGACTGGGGTCAGATTGGCAGCTCAGCAAACCAACTAAAGCATTCTACCCTAGCCTGTCAGTTCTTGCAAGGCCTCATTCCCCAAGAACTGAATCTGGGAGAGACACAATAGGATGTGATAGAATTTCTGCTTGGTTGAACCTACAGATTCACCACCTGTTACAAGGCTCTGAGGACCACCCCACATCTTGACAGAGTGCATACTGATGGCATGCTTAACTGCCCCATATTCTCTACCTTCTTCTCCCACACTAACTAATAAAGCTTGTCTAAATAATTTATGCACATAGCTTATTTTTTTAATGGTTCTGTGCACTGAGTTTGCCTTTGGACACTAAAGATAGACACCTCTTTTTTATGAGGGCCTCTGAGAAATGGCAGTCACATAATGTGCTATTCAGGCAGGTTACGGCCTGCATGAACCCATCCCAATGTAGTGTACCCTGTCTAAAATGATGATCAAGGTTGAGTAGTCACCAATTTGAGTTGCTTTTACATTGACAAGGCTTCTTGAGGTAAAGAATCAAAAAGCCTTTTTGGAACTAGGGAAGGCAAGTATGTGTTAAAATGGAACAGAGAGATAATGTCTAGCTATTCATGGTTATAAACCCCCAAAGGCAATCTACCACAAACAGACTTGGCTCCATCTACCAGACAAGGAAGCTGAAAATGATAACCCATCTTACTAATATGTTCCTATAATGTCTCTGTAGAACAGGGTTTTTCATGGCACCAGGCACATAGTAGGGGTTTAATAAATGCTTTTTAAAAATTGAATAATAAAAAATGAGAATCAAGCTTATATTCACTGACTACCATATGCCAAGCTCTGTGCATGGTGCAAGGCATAGAAAGACAAAACGCAAAGAGACTCTGACCTCAGGGAACTTGCATTCTACAAGGGGAGAGTACAGGGACATACACACACACACACACAAACACACAAACACACATCCACATAATAAATGCAAGGTACCACCTTTGTGGCAACCTTTGTAGAGAATAAGGACAAGACTTAAACAGGATAAATAGGCATGGATGGATAACATTAGAGGGGACTCAAGAATTGATGATATTACAGATCTATTTGAGTAATTTTAGTACAAGATATTATTGTTCATCCTATGTTCTCAAAAAGGACCATGAAATCAAGGGGGTGATGCCACGACTTGGAAGTGAATTGGATTTAAGTGAGAGAGGGCTGTGCAAAGTCACTAGCTTCACTTTCTCCTCCAGAGTCATCTCAGTCAGTAGTGAGATATAGAATAAGATGATGGAGATAGTCCAAGATGCAGTGGGACACTTTGGCATTTTTTTCTGAGTAAAAGAGAACTTGGAAGTGGAAGGAAAGAGGGATTAGAAGCTGAGAGTGGAGAAAGGGTGGCAAGAAATTAGGAATAAAGTGATGTAGAATGTGGCACCTGAGCTAACCTTTGAAGGAAAGTAGGGACAAATCTGTCTAGGATTCTATCCAAAGACTTTTGACTACTAGAGAGTCAAAGAACTCTTATTTAAAAATGCCTCACATTTAAATCAGCTCCATGACTGAGATGGGAAGGATGATGGTATTTCTCAGTTCTAGTGCACCTTTTTCTTTAGTGATCTCACAACTTTATCTCAATGATTACGTGGTTTGAATTTATTTGGAAGCAAATCAAACTAAAACTACCCGTCTCTTTCAATTAAGCTCATGATATATGCATTTTCTACTTTTCATTAAGATATTAAAATTTTTAAAGCATGGGAAGATATTCTAGATATAAAATTATGCCTCATTCCTTGGCCTTCCATTGCATTGTCCTTGTATCACTCCAAGACCTACATTAAGGAAAGAGGAACAGAGATCACTGAAGGAGATGAGGAACGTATAGAAAATCAGGACAAGAACCAGGAGAGAATTAGGCAAAGAGTCACAGGGAAAAAAAGAGTCAAAAAAGCAAATGGTGGTGATGAGGGCCAAATGCTGTATAAACTTCAAAAAGAGACCAAGAAAAGGCCATTGGTTCCAGAAATGAGGAATTTATTGATGACTTCTGTGGATATAGTTTCAGTCTAGCGACATAGTACCTGGTACCTGCCCTCATAGACTTGAAGTCTAGTTGTGGACAGTATAGAAATCAAGTAACTATGTTCAAAATAATCCTGAACAAGAAATCAAGAGATGCCACTGTGAAATATGTTAGGAGCAATTACACAACAATTAGGAAGGCAGGGTTCAGATGACAGGGGGATTCTTATGGGATCTAGTAGTCAAGAGAGGCTTGTAAAAGAAATGAGATTTGGTCTGGCCCTTGGTAAAACTTCCCACCATCCTATGCACTCCTGCATAACTTAAGGACAGAAAAGCAAGTGAACAATGAATCTGGGTGAAAGTTGATACTTTACAGTGTAAGTGAAACACAGTCAGCAATAGAATACTGAATTTCCTTTCTTGGCCCTGACTCTCCTCTGCTCATGGATGTGTAAGCACTGGTCTTTGTGTCTTGGGGAAAAAAAGGTAGAGGGGAATAATACCTTGTTCTTAGAGGTTCAGAGAACAATAATTCTGCCAGTTGATGTATTTAGCTCAGGCTGAAACAATCATCCACCGGTTATCCCCCTTATCACATAGTAAAAGAGCTCAGAGTCAAAAGGAATGCATCCATGAAAGAGAGATCTTGACGAAACAAAAGAAAATAAGGGCAGAGATATATCATTATGTTTGTGGTGATCGGTGACAGATGGTGTGCCAGTCAGGTGGTAAGGACCATAAGCATTTACTTTTAGAGGAAGGGCACAAGCTTTGGATTAGCCCCTCTGCTCAGCTATAGAACCAAGCAGGAAACAAACCTGGACAATGTAAATGCCAAGAATGGGAATCAGAGGGGAGCAGCCCTTGCCAATTTCACTTTAGTGTCTTCTCTTACCCTCTTCTATGCTTTTCCTGACCACAGATTCCATCTTCTCTGCCCTTAAACACTGGGTGACCAGTTTTTGAAGTAGCGCTACTTTTCTAATCCTTTTAATGACAGGCCAGATTTCTGGGCCTTAGCTTCCTCATTTGCAAAAGAACCAGGTTGTACTAGAAAACTTCTAAAGCAGCTTCCGAACCTGAAGCCTCTCTGTTGATCCAACAATGTGTCTGAAGTGTTTCCATAGCACTGGAGGAGATAGAATGTTCTGATAAGACTTGGTCCCTGCTGCCACAGAGCCTGCATTTAGTTAGGAGATAAGATTCCAACACAGAAAGCATGACACTTAACATGACGATCCATTTATTAGGAAGTTACAAAACACAGGGTACTGAGAGATCTGAGGAGCAAAGTTGTTACTGACTAGGAGGAGGCAGAGGGATGCTTGGTGGAGGAGATGTTTCTTTGGGGCTATAAAGGGTAAGTATGAATTCAGCAGGCAAAACAGGGCAAGGGGGCAGGCATTGCAGACTTAGGGAACAAGGTGAAAAAAGGCACAGAGACATAGAAGCCCAAAGCATATTCATGGCACAGAGGATGGTCCAGTTTGAAATAGAAAGGAATAAATGATAATCCACTAAGGCTGGAAATAAAGGGTATTATCAGACTGAACACCAGTCAAAAAGAGGAACATGAGTTTTTACCCAATAGGTAATGTGGAACGAAGGAAGATTTCTGAAAAGAAAGGTAACAGCACCAAACCTTTGCTTAAAAAAGATCATTCTGGCAGTGTTTTAAAGAATAAATTGGAGTAGAAGTAAAATGGGGAATAACTGTTAGGAGATTAATGCCTTAGTCTGAGCAGGTGGTAACAAGGGCCTATATTTGGATTTGGAGTGGAAATAGAGACAAGGGACAGATGGATATTGTTATATTGTATCTTATTATGTAATTATACAATAATACCACATTCTACCATCTATCACATCATATTATATCATGTTATTACATACATATATTATACTGGGTAATATAATGCATTGATATCTGCTTTGTCGGACAGATGATGATGATGATAGCTAACATTTATAGTATGTACCAGGTGCCAGACATTGTGTCAAGCACTTTACCAATATTATCTCCTTTGATCCTCAAATGGTCTGGGAGGTAGGTGCTATTATTTTCCCCATTTTACAGATGAAGAAACTAAGGCAAACTGAGGTGAAGTGACTTGCCCAGGGTCACACAGTAAGTTTTCCGGAAGACTTAGGTTTCCTGACTCTAGACCCAGTGCTTTATCCACTGTGTCACCTGGCTACTAGATACTATGATGATACTATGAAATCCAATGGATGCTGCAATCTGTTCCCTCTGCATCAGGCTCTGTTATCCATTTCAACATATCAGGATCACAGATTCTGTTTGTGGTCCCTTCACTCCAGTATCATTAACAAAGCTGAACATTCCCCATGAGTTCACATTCAAAGAAGTATTATTCTTATTTTACAGATGAAGAAACTGAGTCACTCACAGATTCAATAACCATTCTGGTACTGAGAACAAATCACATTGAAGACTAATCCCACCTAAGTTTCTTGATGATGAAACTGAAACCCAGAAGTGGTTACATGATTCATCCAAGACCACACTGGTAGCAAGTGGGATTTAAATCCATGTTTGCTGACTTGACATCTATTCCTTTCCCTATATGTTGCCTCTCAAGGGCTAACATCCTTTCTAGTTATTTATCCTGGGCTCCTTATGGTCTTACAATATAATAAAACCCCATAGCTTAGTATCAGAAGACCTGGATTGCATACTTAACATATACTTATGATATGACAATGGCTAAGAGAACTCAATTTCCTCATCTATAAAATGGGAATAATAACACCTTTACTCCTGACTTTACAGAAATACTAAGAAAAAAAGTGTTTTATTAGGCAAAGTACTTTATGAAAACCCAGCTATCACCATTACTATGATAATAGTAAATAATAAAAATAAACCAGTTCTTCCCAGGCTTCCACAGTAATCAACAAACAAAAAAAGAGCATGCAATGTGCAAGGCAGTAGAGATACAAAGATACAATCAAATGGTCCCTCCTTTCAAGGAGCTCATAATGTATAAGGGGAAGATACAGCATGTACACACAAATAAATATAGCAGAAGGAAAATAGAAAAGAAAAAACAGAGGGATTCATGGAAGAGGTGGCCACTAAGCTGAGCCTTGAAAGATGACAAGAATTCTGGGAGACAGATAAGAAAGAAGGGAATTTTGATCATGGGGGACAGATATGCAAAAGTAATCACAGGAGATTGTGTCAAGTTAAGAGCAATCTAGTTTACCTAGAGTATAGAGAAATAATGTGGAAGAAGTCTGGGAAGGTAAGTCATACTCTGATTGGAAAGAACCTCATGTGACAGACTGAAAGTTTATTAATATTAAAGTGACATGATCATACCTATGCCTTAGTAAGATTATTATGGCAGTTGGAGAATAGATAAATTATTATGGAGAGAGCCTGGAAGCAGGAAGACCCATTACAAGGCTAGCACAGTAGTATTAGAAGGAGATGAAGAGGATGGACTAGGAGACAGTGGCTGGGAGTGAACTGAAGGGGAAAGATTGGAAGAGGTCAGATTCTACAAAATTTGGTTACTGGTTGAATGTGGAGGGTGAAGGACAATGCAGAGTCCAAGATGACTCCAAGATAATGAGGCTGAGAACTAAAAGGATGGGAGTACCTTTGACAGAAATAGGTAAGTTTTGAGGAGAGACAAGTTTAGGGGGAAAGGTGATGAGTTTCATTTGTGACATGGTGAGCAGTAGACATCAGTGAGTCTTAAGAGATTAGAGCTGGAGGTACGGATTTAGGAATCATCTGGACAGAGGTGATAAGCAAATCTTTAGGACAGATAAGATAACAAGGAGAGAAAGTGTAGAGTCAGACGAGAAAAGGACCCTGGACAGCGAAATCTGTCTGCTAAGGAGGACATTGTCTGCTAAGAAGACAGAAGGCAGATGGTAATAGAACAAAAGTGCTTGAGGAGTCATCAGACAGGGAAGGGGAGAGCCAGGAGATTGCAATGTCACAAAAGTCAAGGGAGAAGAGAGCAACCATGGAGGAAAGAGTTGTCAGCAGCACCAAAAGTTGTGGGGAGAACTTTTTATGTTGTTGTTTCATACCAGACAAATGTTATCAATTTGGAAAGCTCAAAGTGAGAAGCATCCTCTTTAACAGGGCAGATGGACACCTTTTCTGAAATGTGTACTGTTAGGGAGAATTATCTGGCCCCCTGAGAGATAAGAGGACTTGGTGAATCACACAATCAGTGTAAGTCAGAATAGGACTCAAACCCTGGTCTTCTTAACTCTCATTCTATTCTATTCCAATACCAGACCACTTTCATCTTATGGGTAAGGGTTGTTTATTCATCAAAACAGTGATGTGTTCTGATTTATGGCCAGCTCTCCATCACATTAGGAACTCTGATCTCACCTAAGTTTCTTGATGATGACTTGTTTATTGATGATGATAAATTTATTGAGACTGCTTCTCCAGAGTGAATTATGATTGAGAAAAAGCCACTGGATTTAGCAATTAAGATATCGTTGCTAAACTTAGAAAAAGTAGTTTCAGGAAGGTGAAAAAATAGAAATTGGAAATTGAGTAGATGAAAATAAAGTGGAAACAATGAGTGTAGGGTCCTTTGTGGCAAAAAAAAGAGAAGATATTTAGGATGGTAGCTTGAGGGAATAGAAGGGTGAAGTAAAGAGTTTTTAAGGATGAAGAAGACATTTCCTGATAAAGCAGGACCCAATGGAATTGTTGAGGATTTGAGGAGATAAAAACAAAAAGTACAGATGATTTTGACCTTTCAGGTCAAAATTGCATATATCATTCCCTTAAGAACAAAGGATGAATATTTATCCTCTCTCCTCCAATAATCAATTTTATTTTTTAAAGAGATAATGTCCATCCCATATATGACCAAAAACAAAAACAAAGTCAAAAATTTGTAATACCTCTCCTTAGCTCTAGTATATTATTGGCAGGGCAGCCATTGATGTCATAATTTTTAGAGACAGAAGAATCCTTAAAAAATATTATTTGGTTCAAACGTTTCATTTTACAAATGAAGAAACAAAGACCCAGGAAGCTGTTAAATGGGCTGCCCATGACCACACAGGTAGTGAGCAACCAAGTTAAGATTGTGACTAAGGTCCTTGCACTTCACCTTCTACCATGTGTGTGCCTTCATAGTTTTGCTTGAGGGTTGGGCCCAGGCATCGAATCCAGGAGCAATGATAACATCAGTTTCTTGCTGGCTGCCTGGAAGTAACCCCCTTCTCCCCCAAAGATGGAAAATGATCTGTCTGAGGTTTTGTGGCATCCTTGGAGAAGCCAAAAGTGGAGAGAATGAAGAGAGACAAATAAAAGGGAACTTAGTGGCAGAGGGTGAGAAGGGAAATTCAATAGCTAGATGAATTATGGGAAGAAAAAGAAATTCAACCTTGCTGACTATTCAGTTTAAGGTGAGAAATAACAGGATTAGAATGTCAAATTGCTGAGTCCTGCGGACCTGAAACATAAACCTTTTCCAAGCTGCTCTGCTTCCCGCTCCTGCTGCCCCTCCCAAAGGCGTTAATTAAATCTAGACTGGAAATAAAATAAAAGAAATAAAATAAAAATCGAGGTGCTGTTTTTGAATCACGCAAGTCATATGCTGTCAGTCGGCAAGCAAGCTCAGTGCCGGGCTTACTTAAACCCATTGTCAGAAGCTTCAGGGCAGGGACTGGGGCAAACATCAGGCTAAAATGAATTTCACATCTTTTCTGAACTTTCCATAGCCTCTTAATGAAAGTCAAACCTTTGAATTCTCACCCTCTTAGCCCCCAAATCGGTTCAGCTGCAAACAGTGGAAACTCTCTTAACAATGATTCTTAAGTAGTTTTCACCATTCTAAGAGTACTACAGCATCCCTGAAAAGATGCCTTTAGAGTCTTAAGAAGGACTGCATGTGCTTCCAATTAGAGGTGGTTAGGAGGCACAGTGGATCGAGCTAACTTGGAGTCAGAGTGACTCTGGGGCTGTTCATCACATCAACTCAGTGCTCTATCACTTAAAAAATAAAGGTGATTTCTTTGAAACTGGTAACTTTCAGGCTCCTTCCCTTTTCCGCTGTGCTTCCCAGGAGGATGAGTTCTATAAAATTCAGGAGATGTCTGTCTACTCTACCCTGAACTCAGGGCTTTAATAGTCTATCATAAGTCCAATCCAGCAAACATTTGTTAAGCATCTATTATGTGCAAGGAACTGGTGATATAAAGACAAAATGAGAAATGTATCTTGCCCTCAAGCAACTTTAATTCTATTGGAGGAATGGAACATATATATTTCTTTAATTTTATAAATAGCGTTCTTTCTTTTTCAAAATTTATTTTATTTTATTTCTGGAATAAAACATTTTCATAACATAGCACAAAAAAGATGATCGTACATGAAACTGCAAATCTATTATGCACAATTTGCTTTTCCTTTAAAATATATAATAAAGTTATCATGCAAATTTCTTACAGCATATTTTCAAAGTTTTTTAGGTAAACATTTATTATTTATCCCTCTCACTTTTCCGCTCACCACCACTGAACATTTTTTAAAAATCCTCACAAGAAACATGAATAGTCAAGGCAAACAAATTCTCTCATTGACCATGTCAAAGAATGCATGTCCTATTCTGGAGTTAAGCTCATCACCTTTCTGGCAGGAGGTGGGTGGTGTGACTCATCATCAGTCCTCTGGACTCGTCACTTATTAATCAGAGTTGTAAAGTCTTTCAAACTTGTTTTTCCTCTATAATATTGTTATCATTAGGTAAATTATTCTCTTGATTCTGTTCAATTCAGTCTGCATCAGATCACAGAGATCTTCCCAATTTCCTTTGAAATTGTTCATTTCATCATTTTTTATTATACAATAATGTTATATTACATTCATACGCTGAAGTCTGTTTAGTCATTAACCAATAGGTGGACTCTCTCTTAGTTTCTAGGTTTTGCTTGCTACATAAAGAGCTGCTATAAATATTTTTTGTACATGTTGGTCTTTTTCTTCTTTCTTTGATCTCTTTTGGGGTACAGACCTAGTAGTGGTCCAGTTGGGTCTCACAGTTCAGTTATTTTGGAGGTATAGTTTCAAACTGATTTACAGAATGGCAACATGAATTCCCAGTTCTACCAACCAAGCCTTAGGGTTGGTCTTCCCATAGCCCATCCAATTCGTCATTGTCTTAGTCTGTCATCTTGGTTAATCTGATGGATATGAAGTAGACAGAACTTCATAACTGCTTTAATTTTCATTTCTCTTATTATTAATAATTTGGAGAAGTTTTCATAGGTCATTGATAGCTTAGATATCTTCCTTTGAAAACTGCCTATTTATGTAAATATATCTGTAAATTTCCAGAGAGACATCTAAGTAGTACAGTAGATGGAGTGCCAGACCTGAAGCCAGAAGACATCTTGAGTTTGATTCTGGCCTTAGATGCTCATTGGCTGTCTGACCCTGGGCAAGTCACTTAAATGTGTTTGCCTCAGTTTCCCCATATGTAAAATGGGAATGCACCAGAGAAGGAAATGGCAAACCACTCCAAAATCTTTGCTAAGAAAACCTTAAATGGGATCACAAAGAAACAATTGAACAACAATAAATTTGCAGAGGATGAGGGAGAGTGGTCTAATACCTACAGGAACAGACTTTCAATTGAAGAAGGCAAAGGAAGGGAGGCTGGAAGGAACCTAGGGAGTGTAAGAAGCAGAGGTCCTGAAGGACTATATACTGGGCTTGGGGATCAACCTGTGCAAAATTCCATTGGTGGGAGATGGAGTCCCAGGTTTAGGGATGACAAATAGGCCTTGTTGGTTGGAACTTTGAAGGCATGAAAGGGAGTAAATGTGCAATACACTTGGGAAGGGAGGCAGGAGCCACATTGTAAAGGACTTTAAATTCCTTTTTCTTAGAAGATTCCAAATTGCTACACTCACCTAGCATGAATTTTTCAACCTTGTGTTTTCCATATGGGATCATAGACATTAAACTGGAATTGACCTCCCAGGTCATCTAACCCAATTCCATCATTTTTCAAATGAGGAAAATGAGGCCGAGAGATTTGAATCCAGGTCTTTGGATTCCAAAATACAAGAGTCTTTTCTACTAATCCCTGTCACACAATCAAAAGTATGATCTGAACTCTTGGGAAAGTCCCACCTACCTGAAGGCCTATGTGGTCCCTGCTGCTCTGAATCATTCTATTATGTTTGCATAAGCAAAACCCGTCATTACTGTATGACCCATGTCAATTCTTTCAAAATTACTCTATTTTCCTTCATATAAAGATGGATTCTTAAAAGTTATAATCCATGTGCTACAAAGCACAAACAGGGAGTTTTCTTGTATTTTTCCCTTTTTCCCCAAATTAAGTCTCTGTAAGTCACTGCCAACCCCATTTCATACACAGTATTTGTGGAATGCATTTCAAGAAGCCAACCAAATATAATATGTCATCTGATGCCTGTCATCTGGCAAGAAGTCCACTGTCTTTACTGAAACAACCAATTCTAGACCAATTACTCACACATACTTTCCAATGCTGTCATTTCTGGTGGCCACAGGAAACTCATCACAGAAAAAGCTTGGGTCAGAGCAAGATAGAAATGTTGCAGGTGGAAGGATTAGAAGGTTGAAAGAACTGTAGTACAGACATCCAGAATTGTTGTGAGACTTAGCCCCAGCACCTGGGGCAGAGCATCATTAGTGTCAAAGTCCACGGCTGGGCAGTGTCTCAAATTGCATTCCAAATCATCCTCCTTCAAACAACCACAATGCTTATGTTAGAAAGAATGCCCCAGTGGCACTTACCATTGATAATTCTGGGGTTTTAAGATGTAAAGAGGAGTCCTTCATAAGATTGTGCTTGAATTCTAATATTTACACATACTCTATGGCTTCTGTCCCTAAAAATGTCATTGAAACCATGCATCCACATGTTAGATGGAATAAACGCTATGACTTGGAGGTCTTCAAGGAAGAGAGTTATAACTCTTCTTTCCTTCCTCTTACTCCTTCTCTTAATACTTTCACTTTAACCCATCTCTCCACTGTCTAGTAACAGAGGCTTAAATGTCCTGGTAAAATTAATTCCTTTAGTTTAAGCATGGAAGGATCATTGGACTTGGATGTAGAAAGGACCTTCGAGATCAATTCTTGTTAAATTGAAATGAATGCAATCAAGCCTAGCCTAATCAGTTTAGAGATGAGGAAAGTGAGACCAAGAAAGGCTAACTTTCTTGTGACTTGTTCACAGTCACACAGTCACACAGATGATGGGAGGTCTACAAGGGATGGGCTTCTAAGTCAAAGTCCCTAGTTCTAAAGTCTTCTGGGAAGGGCATCGCACTCTCCTTGTCAGTCACTTATACTTTTGCCACACATTAGTTAGCAAAGATCAAAGTCTAAAGAACTAAAAAAAGAGAAAATGTAAATTGTAAAAGAGGAAGGCAGAAATGATGGGAATGGTTTTCCATAAGGGTAGGTATCTCTGAGGGTCCATAGCCTTGCTTCCTAGGCAGAATGAGGAAGGAGTAAGAGACAAGGAAGAAAAGTACCATTGAGAAGAAAAATTTACAATCTTGCTCAAGATAGAATTTAGTTGAGACTACAACATAATGTTACCTAGCCTCCCTTTTTAATCCAGCCCACCTGTAGTCTTCATTTCTCCCTTTCTGGCTCCTTCTAGTCCCCAACAATCACAGAGATTCTGAGAATAACTGTAGAAGATTCATAGTATGAGGTGAGAGATGGCTTTGATGAAAGACAAGTATGGGTGCCCATTACCACCACACACTCATACATAAAGAGCACCTCCAAGATGAAGGTTATAGATGCTACAGAAGAGAATTCCAGGGTCCTAAGCTAGCCCAGGGAGAGTCATTTTCACAAAGGTACTCACTCACCCCAAGCATCTTCCTTCCTCTCTGGATTCTGCCCTTGTGGTCCATAGACAGGTGTGTTGTAACGAAGTCATCTGCCTCTAGGGGTCTCTAGCGTATAGAGGTTTCTCTGGACTTCTGTGCTGCAGCTGCTCTATCAGCTCTGTAACCCAGACCCCCAAAGAAAGAGGGAAAGGGAAAGAAGGAGAGGAGAAAAGGGGGAGGAAGGGCAAAACCGGGAGAGGGATGGAGGAAAAGGGAGAGAGAGAGAGAAGGAGAGGGAGAGAGAAGGCAGGGAGTCTAAAATGGACCTATCACCATCCCAAATCTTGTGCTCTGAGACTGACATCTTTTTTTATAGTATGTTAAATGGCTGAATAAAAGAGTGAAGAGAGGGAGCCATTAACCACCTTCGCAACCCTAACTGATGTGCTTCAGCATTTCTGTTCCTCAAGGGGATTCCAAGGACTACCTTCTCCCTTCTCCATTCAACCCCATCTCAAGAGTGTCAGACTAGAGCAGGGAAAGAGAGCAGCAGGGCTCATTGAGGCTGCCCTAGAAGGTCAGTGAGCTTCCTTTCCTCGCTTTCTGGAGGCTAGCTAATTGAGCCAATAACTGAGGTCTCTCTAGCCCAGTGCTTCAGATTCATGCTTCCCCATTCCCACTGCTGGATCCTATTACCACTAGGGGCAAGGCCCTAAGGCTGAGAGGCTGGGGGAGAGGAAAAGAGGACTGGGATTTTGAAGAAAGTAGCATCTGCAATTCTGCCAGGCAAGTGGCTCAACACCTGGGAGGAAACATTTTTTTTTGAGACAAATGCTAGACAAGGACAATTTTTGCTGAGGGCCAATGTGTTCAAATACAGGTTTTTCCATTGCATCACTGCTGAGTAGGGCAGCCCAAAAGGAGCAGCTATGATGAGGGAAAGAAAACAGCAAGTTAAGCTATTCTGATCCTACAGTGAATTTCATCTCCATCTCTATGCTTTTACATAAGCTGCATCTCATGCCTGACCGAGATGCCCTCCCTCTCTCCCTCCTCCCCTCAAGGTCTTCTGATGCCTGGCTCTGGTCAAAGCTCACCTCATGTGCTGCCTCCTATATCACGCCTTTCCCCAATAGCCCTTGTCAGCAGCCAGCCCACTTAATTTTTATTGACTTTGAATATATTTTGTATTTAGTTAATGTATATGCCCCAATAAAACATAAGTTCCTTGAGGCCAAGGCCTGTTTTATTTTATGTTTCTTTATCCCAAGTGCCTATCATAGTATCTGAAACATTGCCTAATAAATTGTTTATTGAATGAATGAAAAATGGGTTCATGTTTATTTTATATATCAAATGGCATTTAGAGGTGCCAAGAGGTTTTAGTTTAAAAGGAATCCTCGTGTGAATTCTTATGTAAACGAAACAAACATCCCTTGGACTCTAATTATATGCTATTTTATGTATAAAATGAAGGGATTTGGATAAAGTGACTGACTTCAGAGGTCTCTTCCAGTTATAAGTCTATTTTCTATTTTATTAGACAGATCTAAGAGCAGAGCATTTCTGTACTCTTCTTTCATCGCTTGGATGAACCAGTCTACCTGGGTGATCTTTGTGATCAGTGACTTCAGTAATTCCTACTGAGTTTCCTCCCTTCTACTCCATTCCTGAGACGTTCAGATTTGTCCTCCCATATTAGTTTTCTCCTCTTTGTGGCAACTCCTTACTCTAAGCTCTTCAGGGACCTGGCAAGTTTTTGATTCATTGAAGAGACACAGATCATTTTCAGCATAGACTGATGACAATCACCCATCAACTTCTCATCCAAAGAATCACTGGACAAAGCCCAGTTGACTTTCAAGTAGATGGTAAGATAATGAGTGCTTCTACATTTTGCTAGAGCACCTAGGATTTGCAAAGCACAGTGCAATGTATTAGACACCATACTATTGTAAATGGAGTCAGGAAAGATCTAGTTTAGAATTATGCCTCTGTCCCAGCTTAGCTATGTGAACATGGGCAAATCATACAACCTCTTGGCTTATTTATCTGTAAAAGGGGAAGAACAGTACCTGGATGATAGTGTGCAAAAAGTGAGATAATGTATGTCAAAGTGCTTTTGTAACCCTTAAAATACCCTATAATGTCAAAAAAATTTTATCACATCTAAAATTTCATTCATGTAGAGAGATTTGCATGAGGAAACTAATGCAGATCAGCATCTGCTCAACAAATTATAGTCTTAGATGTTTAAATTCTTAAAAGTAAGACCTCTTGGTACCTTTAAAATGCAATTTGATTTCTAAACTAAACACAAATCCACTTTTCATTCATTTATTCATTCAATAAATAATTTATCAAGCCATGTGCTGGGTACTATGGTAGACACCTGGGGTACAGAAACATAAAATGAAACAGGCTCTGGTCTCAAGAAACTTACATTCCATTGCACACATATAACTAAATACAAAATGTATTCAAAGTCAATAAAAATCAAATGGGTTGGCTACCAAGAGGAATCAGGAAAGGCCTCACATAGGAGGTAATACATGAGGTAAGCTTTGACTGGAACCATGAATAAGATCTTGAGGGAAGGAGTACATTTCAGGCATGGGATGTAGCTTTTGCAAAAGTAGAGACAGGCAGACAGACAGAGAGTGAGGGAGAGGGAGAAGGAGAAGAGGAGAGAGAGAGAGAGAGAAAGAGAGAGAGAGAGAGAGAGAGAGAGAGAGCACTCACTGGAGGATGGGAATGGCCTAAATTGCTTAGACAATAGCCTGGTCTATTAAGAGTTTCAGTGACTATCCCAGGATCACAAAGCCATTAGGCGACAGAAATGAGACTTGAATCCAGGTCTCCCTGTCTCCAGGGCCTATCCTCCACTCACTATGCTAGACTGCCTTTCTATTATTAAAAATGAAAAATGCCATAATTTCTATCTTCAATAGCCTTATATTCTAGCCGGGCATCAAGACTGTACGCAACCAAGGTTAGCATCTGAAAAGTACATTAAAGAAGTAAAACTGAGAAAGTTAAAAGACTGGGAGAAAGTAAAAATGCTTGGTGAGGAAAGCAAATTGGGAAAAGCTTCATGGTGGTAACAGTAAGGGTATAAAGCATCAAAGGAGGTTGGGGAATCCATTCTAGACATAGGAAACAAACAGCCTGTATAAATGCAATTCCTGATTTCTTTTAAAACCATCCCTCCCAACTCATTTATGTATACTTCACTCCTTGCAGAGGTGAGAGTGTCCTATGGGGAAAACAAAACAAAACAAAATGAAACCACAGGATCTGGAATCAGGAGACCTGATTGCATCCCTGACCCCATCATTGGCCTGTCTATGACCTAGGGCAGGTACTTAAGGGTTTCTCAGTTTGTTTCCTCATCTGCAAAATGAGGAATTTGGGCTAAATGACCTCTAAGATTCCTTCCAGCTCTCTGTCTATACTCCCATAATCCACAGAATTAGATCAGGCCATCCGTCTGCTTGCTCCATTCCAAATCTAAAATTCTGTGATTTTATACTTATGCTTGGTAGCCTTCTGGCTATATTTAGGATGTTTTACTTTTCTCAAGTATCTCAGCATCATGCTGTTTGTAGGAAAGAGTTTAAAGTGGGATGGATGGCAAAAGCAGGAATGTAGATGTTGGGCTTACAGCCTTGTGAGAATTGGCCAGATGAAGATGGATCGTGTTCCAAAGAGGCCCTTGAGGGCACTCAGTTTTAATATTATTAAACTTTTATGCAACACCCACAATGTGACAGGTATATGAGAGAAATAGAGACAGATTAAGGGAGACAGTGATGCAATGTGAGCTTCCAACAAATCTGTGACATCCGTCTTCATTTTCCCCTTCAACTGTTCTTTCTATGACTTCCTCTCATTTTGCAGAGACCCCCACTTATATCCTCCAACAGACCACCTGTGCAGTGTATTCATACTGTATTAGCTACTGCCTTGGGTTCTTACGGTGACAAAATGGACTTGATCTATGCTCCACGGTAGTAATCCATGTTTGTTTTCTCCATGACCCCTTCCTCCATGAGTACTTACTAACTTGTCTTGTGTGTCATTTCCTCAAAGTATAAACACACTGCTTTCTATTAGGGAACTAATAAATGTGGTTAATGTCAATTTCCTTCCCTAATTCTATACCCTCATCCTCATATTTGCCATTTATCAGAGTCTTTCCAAAGCCAATACTGAGGTTGGTACCCCTCAAATTAAAGGGTACTAAAGTCTCTTTGGCATCAAGAAATAGGCTTAATGATAATAAGGGTCTTGGCAACAGTGAGCAGTGTTCCTATCTTTGAGGTCCCCAAGGATTTTCTTTAACTTCAGGTGTCCCTCTTGATAAAAAACAAAAAAAAAACACAAAACCACCAAAACAAACAAAAAAAAACATCTCCGATTCAGTTGCCGTATGTTGGTCATTATCTTACTACAAGAAAGGGTTCCCAGATTCTAAGATGTAGACAAACTTAAAAGTAATGTAACATATTTGACGAATTATCATTCAATAAGCTTAGCTTAGATTCATTCTATGTTCATTCATAAGAGCATCCTAATTGTGGTTCGATTATTCAAAAAGAAGCCAATTGTACTGTATGATTTATGTACTGCTACAAAAATTATTTTAAATCAGAGTCTGACCTGAGACTTTTTTTTCTTGTGACACCTCAATGACCCACACTAGGGAAACATAGGATTGTAGCCAATAGAGTTATGGACCAAGAAGTAAAGGAAAAATGAGTTCATATCCCCTACTCCGGACATTTATCAGTTTTGAAACTGTTGACAAATTATATATTCACTTAGTCTATTTGAGTTTAAATTTGTTCATTTGTAAAATGGGGTGATATTAAACCCATAGTACTTAGTTACTGTAGGCTGTTCAAATGGTCATATGAGATAAGACATGTAAAATTTCTTGTCAATCTCAAAATTCTATCCACATGGCTATGGTTATTATTAACCTGTATAAATTAAGTAGTCTGGTCACATTATTGAAGGTCATTCCCAACATGCAGTCTGTACATAGGATGCATGCATTTGGGAGCCTACCTTCCCATTGTACCTAAATAGGTTATAATAGAAAATTCTATTTGTAGTCACTTTAGCCACTTGCCAAAGAGTCTTTATTGGCTTCCCCACCCTTGGCCCTCTAGCTATTGTTCCCATAGAAGGGAAACATTGGTTCCTGATGCTAGCATGTAATGAATTGTTGACTCTTCCTCAAAGAGATATGCAGTATCGACCAGGGCTCAGTGTGTGTGGCATTGAACAGCTGGGTCTCACCCTGGTGAGCTTTACTCTTTTTAGAACACAAGTTAAAAAGGGAGAACCTTCATTCTTAGCACCACAGCTCAGTTCTGAATGTACCTCATCCCCAATGCTACCAACAAATGATCTTTGCCAAAGAGCAATGGTTTTCCTTAGTGATTTACATTATATCTACTTCTTATCTACTCCCGAAGACAAATGTTCAAGGGAAAGTAGAAGGAACATTCTAAGTCAAATATTCACACCTGACTTGAAGAATTGTCATACTTTGAGGTGTGAGTCCCCAAAATTCTCTTGGTAATTTTCATTCTCAAACAGGTCACAAAGATCACAAGGAAGAAACTAGTTTTCTTAGGCCTTTCCCAGTTAATCCTGAAATTAGAAGCTTCTCTCCCCATCCCTAGTGAAAATTCCTTTTCATTTATAAGATGTGCCAAAAGTGTTAGTGTGGGTTTACTCTTTAATAGCTTAAACTACACTAACTTTTGGTTATACCCTGTGTTTAGTACGTTTACCTTAAACATAGGGGTAGGTGTCGGGATGGGGGGTGGGGGTGGGGTGGTAGAATGTCTCTATACATACAGTATATATAATGTATAATACATAAGGATAGAGAGAGATTCCATCATATATATACATATATATGTATATATATACACACACACACATATACTATGAAGGCAGGGATGACACATACATACTCTTTCTCTCTCGGGACAGGGGAGTTTTTTTATTTTTTGGTTTATTTCTGTATCTTAGGTATCCAGTATAGATCCTGACACACAATGGCAACTTAACCAAGGCCTTCTTTGATTGAGTTGATACAATGAGCAACAGGAAATAGGGCAGAGTTGAACAAGTACTGGATCTGACATTTTAGATGATTTTTGACCAGTCATTTAAATCTGGACTTCAGTTCTCTCATCAGTCAAATGTGGAGGATAAGGTTAGATGACTCTTAAGGTTTCTAACTCCAAGTCTATAATCAAATAATTTTATTCCAACACCCATTAATGCTTCTCCAGACTTCAAGTGACCCTGTCAAAGATACAATTTTCAATTCTAGCTTCAAGGCATGCCAGAAAGGTTAGTCTTCTGAAGTATATCACTCTCCTTCACTCTTAGCTTCAGGAGGGTGAAATTGCCTAAGTTTCCATACACCATAGTTTTCTGAGCTTTCTGGCTTCCATTATTCAGTATCTTTTGTCTTTTATATAATCAACATTTTGTAGGAATTAGAGCTTTGAAGCTAGAAGACAGCAGAGCATTCATCTTCTCCCACACAAATTATGAGTTCATCGATCACTTCACATGAATGGGCAAGCACACCCATCTTAATCCCTCTCTTGGTTCTACTTCTGAATCTCTGGACTTCATTACCAGGCCTCAGCTGCTTCCTCATCCTAGAAGTCCTAGAACATCCCTCCACCTCAAGTTCCCCTTCTCCCATTGGTGAATTCCTTCCCAGATCTCCATGTGGAAAAAGGGCCCTGAGCAGCCATCCTAGACTCCGTGTGTTTTTTTTTGACTCTGTGGAATTTATCACCAGACCCTATGTGGGAACCAGCCCCTCCTCTGGAGCTCTCCTGTGTGTTATCTTTCCCCATTAGATCATAAGCTCCTTGGGGAAAGGGATTGTCTTTCTTTTGTCCCACTTCCTATTCTCCGTGCCCGGCACATGACTTAATAACTTCTTAAGAAATGCTTGTTGACTGACAACTGTCCATAAATCCTTTAATGGTACAGGAAACATTCAAGGAAAACAAGGATTGAGGGATGAAAATTCCAAGGCAAGCCATTATAAGACTCAACCTCAAATATAGTAAAGTGATTATTTAAATATATTAGAAAAACTTCCAGAACCCTTCCCATATGCCCCATTGATATTATATATATTAGATATAAAATATATATGTATATATACATATATATATTTCTATATATTTTCCTCAAACTTCCAGAAGCAATAGGCTCCTTTGCACCCATCACCACACTCTACATTTAATTACACTTAGCTATGTATATGTCCTATCCCCGCTTTCTCTTTCCTCCCCTCCATGGAGAATACAAGTCTCTCTAAGGCAAGTAGGTAGATTAGCTAGATGGCACAGTGGAGAGAACACCAAGCCTAGAGTCAAGAAGACCTGAATTCAAAGCCAACCTTAGGCACCTACTAGCCATGTGACCCTAGACAAGTCACTTCACCCTTTTTACCTTAGTCTCTTCATCTGTAAAATGAGCTGGAGAAGGAAATGGCAAACTACCCCAGTATCTTTGCCAAGAAATCCGCAATTAGGATCATGAAGAGTCGAACATGAATGAAAATAACTGAACAACCAGGGCAAGTACTGAGAAATTTTTTTTTGTATCTCCAGGTCACACAGTAGGCTCATGAGATTACAGAACCATAGATGAAAGGGACCTTAAAGTTCATTTAATCAGACCCCTTCAATTTCATAAATGAGGAAACTAAGGCAGAGACAAGTGATTCCACTTGTCCAAGATCATATAGGTAAGAGGTGACTAAGCTACCAATCCAGTCCACTGACTCCTACTCTAGGACTAGTGCTCAATGGTCAGCAGCTACCTGAACTACCAAGGTCAACCTGGCCGCCTGTGTCACACCTTCCATCAACTACTGAGTGAGGGAGTTGAGGAGAAGGACTTAGTAGTCATCAAGAACCTAACTGAACAAATAGAAAGCTGAAGCTTCTCAACTCTGTGGCTAAATATAAAGCAGGGGGTTTCCCAGCCTTGACAGGGAAGGGATACTAGAAGACAGTAGGGTTTTCAGTAAATTGTTAAGTAACCAATGAGCACCTGCCTCAGGAAAGCGAGTAGGGATAAGAATGCAAACTGGAATGCAACTTTGAGGACACTGGGTTTTTCTCCATCTGAAGAAACTTACAACTTATGTGACTTTGGACTAGTTTATATATCCCATTAATATTCATACTGGCCACAATCCCCCAATCCATAGTGGAAGGGGGCACCCAAGGAATGAGAGACACATGCAAAGGGAATATTCATTGCCAGAAATCAAATGAGGGGTAATGTCAAGAACCTGATGGTTTTATCAGTCCTCTGAAAGCATGACCTTTTCTTCGACAGATAAGGTCTGCTTGTCACAGGTCTGCTGTTGACGAGATAAGGGGAAGGCCAGATGTTGCCACCACTGTATGTGTTCATGGCTTTTAGCTGTTTCTCAGAGCTGCCCCTCATATTAGAAATGATTTTATCCTCTCCAGATTAGCTTCAGAAAGGCCTAAATCACAGTACCTAGTAGTAAGGCTGACGGCAATACAACACAACCTCCCCCCACTCTCCACCCCCGTTCCATCCTCCCTCTACTCCAGTGTGATTTCAACAGCAAATGTTTTATTAAAAAGGAAAAGGAGGGGAGGTAAAAGGTTATGTACACAAACACGCTCAAGAATTTTAAGACTGAAAACTCCTCAGTGCTAAATAACTCAAAGTTTTAGCATTCTATTGGTTTTAAAGGCATAATGGGAAGGAAATACTTGGGGGAAATTGACACCCACTCCAAAAAGTGTACAATTTCAATTAGATAGGATGGCTTATACTGGTGCCTTTAAAATGTAGGTAGTCCCTTATTAGTTGATAACAATTCCCATGCCATTTCCTAATGTGACATGGTGAATCATCTGAATTTCATCAGGATTTTTGTTTGTTTGTTTGCCATTACACATGGACCATTGACTGGAAAAGGCCAATCAAAAAGTTCAGTATTCAAGCAAACAGTACAGTCTCTAGAACAAGGAGACATTCTTAATTTTTTCATGTGTCCCTTTAGCAGTAGAGTGAAGTCAATGGACCTCTTCTAGGAATAAATATTTTTAAAGGTATAATATAAAATATTTAGGGTTATAAAGGAAACCAGTTATGATCCTAATATTAATTATAGTTAACATTTATAGAGTATTTTATAGTGTGCAAATGGTGCTACAAATATTAACTCATTTAATCCTCACACCATCTCTGGGAGGTAAATATTGTTATTCCCATTTTACAGATGAGGAAACTGAGGCAATTATAATGAAATACTGGTTTTTTTATTTAAAAGAGCCCCTGTTCTAAATTATTTTATCTAGACCCTAGGACCGCTTCCTCCAGGTCACTGTTAACTGAAATTCAGTTTCTACTTTATTTTCAGAATCCAAAGGGTAAGAGATGGATTGGAAGGGAGAGCACTATTCTGGAGACATATGATTTCCTTCTCTTTATTACCAATTACAGCTACTCTGCCCCTTATTATATTCTCATTAATCCTAATCCTAACCACTCTCCAAAGTATAAATCAGATCCTGCCTCTTCCTCATAGCTATCTCCTCCCCAGCCCACTAACTGAAAGTGATTTCTATCTTTTCTCAAGTCATGCTTATTGTCAGTCCTGTATAGTCTGGTAGCAACTTGTATGTCTTGGAATTTACATTGTTATCATTACTTAACTTCTTTGTTTTACAGTTTTCCTCAACTGTAAGCCCCCATAGGGCAAGCAAGGGACTCCATCTTTGTAAGCTTCGTAGCACCAAGCAAGTATTTGCTAGTTTCATTAGCTCTCCAACACAACCTTGTGGAACCAATTTCAGTTCAAAACAGAGTAGCTGAAGCAAAATAAGATCACCAAAAAATCAGCAGTGCATTAAAAGAAATGGTAACAAAAAGGCAGCACGGTCTAGCATGGGTGAGGGAGTTAGGAAACTCAGACTTGAGCTCCCCTTTTGGCTGTATAAGACAGGGAAAGTCTTTTAACCTTTCTGTGCCTCTTTGCCAGCTCCCCTCCAAATATGTAAGGTGGAGACAATATCAGCTCTGGCTCTACCTCACAGGATAATCAAAGATAAATGAAACAATAAGCTTGTGTGAGGATTAATTATATGAGCTCTTCGAGAAAGATTCCATCATACTATTTATACAGGACCGTTAGGATTTAAGAGAAATAGTTGAATCGCCAAAAGGAAAGAACAGTGTGTGTGTGTGTGTGTGTGTGTGTGTGTGTGTGTGTGTGTGCAAAAGGGATGTGGGGAAAACAAGACTGGGCACCAACCTAGGAACCTCCATCCTAAGCATCTCATGTCAGCAAAAAGGGCCCACAGAGGTGTCTCAGCTCCTTCCAGATTATCTCTTGTTTGTAAGATAGGAAGTGGTTTTGGAGCACTCCCTCGGAGGGGCTCTTTTTTATGTGTTAGTCCCAGAGGGATTCCCTGTACCTGGGAATAGGTTATCAGGAAGAGGTAGATGACGCAGGGCTGACTCTGGCACCATACATGCTTTACCTTCTGGTCATACTCTGTAAACAACCTGTTGGAGAGCCAGATGGGGGCCTCCTGAGGGGGTCTCCAGGGCAGAGTACTGGAGAGACACTAGTGCCCCAGTAAGACAGTCAGAAACCCTGTGAGTTAAGGTTCGAGATTATCCTCTCTGTGGTCTCTCCTCTCCTTCCCCACCCTGACTCCATGCCTGCCTGCCTGTGTTTGCTGGCCACATCTGCAGCACCCATCACTTTATTCCTTAAAATACCCCATCTGAATTCTGGAGAGGGGAGACTGTTCAGGGACTGACACTTGCCCCTTGCTGCAGCTGTTGATTACCAAGCCATCAAAGATTCTAGAGCAAGCTGAGCTCCACTGGGAAAAATCCACATTCCTGAATTTACTTCCCTCCTCCCCAACATTTCACAGAAGCTGTTCCCTGCCCCCTTGCCCTCTCTCTCTAGTGCCACTGTGTAAGGCAGCAAAGCGTGCGCTCTGCTGCACAGCAGAAAGCAATCACAGGTATTGATAGGATTTCAGTACCATCCTGGTAGAATTGCCCAGTTCCACACCTGATGCTACAAGACAACTTATTCAGTTTGAGCTAGAACTCAGAAAGCTTCTGCCTTAAATAAATAACAAACATGCAACAGCAAACCCTCAAGGAGGGCCATCACCAGCTTGTGATCCAAAAGAACCTACTTAAGGATCACGCTCCCAGCCTTTTACATCATTACCCTGGAACTCCTTCCCCTATTTGTCTTTCCCCTTTCAAGGAAATTTTACAGACTACTACCCAGCTGCTGGGTTGGTCACTATAGGCATTGTATGCCCTCAAGCCTTATGTTCAAGAAGTGGACACACTTGCATGTGCACATGTGTGGAGAAAGACAGCTGCAGAAGCATTTGACTCCCCAATAAACCTTCTCTCTTCCTTATTGGTTTATGCTGACATAACACTGTCCCTGATACAGAAGGCCCTGAATACACAGCTACAAGGGCAGCCTTTGATAATTACTACCTTTAAAAAAATCATTTGTTCATTTCCAGGGCACCTGGCTCCCTGGGCTAGGGATAACACACACAGAGTTCTTTACAGAGGGGTCTGTTCAAGCATGTTAATGGTGTATTAGCTTGATTGTTAGTTAATATTTGGCTTAAGTCTATATACTCTGAATAAATACATACCACACAGAGGGCTGACTGGAGAGGAGAACTCCTCTGGGTTCCCAAGTTCATGTTCTCACTGAACAATTCAGTCATCTCTGGCTAGCCCTGTATATTGCCAAAGGATATTCTGGAGCCAGCATGCTCTTTCCATACACAGCATTTTGTGTCTGTATGCATGCAGCTATGTGCCCAGGCAACCATGCATGAAAGTAACATGCAAATAAATATATGCAGACCATTGCAAGAAAGAAGAGAGCTGATACATCCTACAACGAATACTGTATTTCTCTCAGAACAGCAGAGCTGCCTGCCCATAGTCTCCGGTGCTTTGCCTGATTTAACTCAATCAGTGGGACTTCCACCACCACCCCTAGGGAGAAGAATTGCTCTCTAATAAGGTTCCCTCTTCAGATTGTTTTCTCTGGCGTGTGAGTGTAGAAGAGTAAGGGAGGCATAGACAGACATTGTACAGATATACTAGGTAGCTATAAGAACCGTAAGAATGGAGATCGCATGTATCCAACCTATGTTCTATTTATCCCATGTAGAGCATGCCATGGACCAAGAACAGGCAAATAGACCTAGTCATCCCCCACGATTACTCAGGAAGATGGGATTCACTGATGCTAATGAGAGTTGTTCTAACTTTGCAGACTTCCCCCAGGCAATAATAGCACAGGTCAGGAAGAATGCCCAGGGATCTGGCTGCCATGGAGCAGCAATGATAAAAGAACTAGATGCAGTTCAAGCCTTCAGCCCAGCTCAGAACAGGACAGGAGAAAGCTAAGATACCAAGAAGCACGGAATTATCCTCTCCAGCTTCAACTGCTTGCAAATGTCCAAAGCAGCTTGCTTCCAGGGAGCAATTTGCCCCTTTATCGGTCTACACATACACATGCAACCAACCTTCCCCAGGAAAACACCATCAAATACAGTACCCGTTTAGTTACCTTGAATCATTGCAAGAATCTCCCTTGTTGTATCGGCTGCTCCCAAACCCCAGAGCGTCTGAGAGGAGATTCCTAACAGATTCCAGGGTTTCTTCAGCACCGACCACATCTCCGGTGGCAGCTTTCCAAAGTTTTTATTTCATGATTTCACGTGCTTCCCCCCTTCCCCATATTTGGAGGGAATGCGAATGCCTTCCTTCCAGAATGTGAGAGAGCACGGATACCCCTTCCGAATTCTGGCTTTCCTTGGCTGCTGGTGCTGCTATACCTCTCGCTTGCTCTCTTCCAGCCGAACACCAAGAACTCCGGTAACCCAAAGCATGGTTAAGGAGTGCTTCTGGACTGGATCAGGAGGGTGAAGACCGGACGAAAGAAGCAAGGACAGCACAGAGCCAGCCCCTTGGGGAGTCCGGGGTCCCTCTGCAGAGGAGAAATCCAGGACCTTGCCTTCTTCAACTCTAAAAAGACTCACAATCAGTGCTTTTCACTTGGGGAAAGGAAAGTCCACAGTCTTCAGCCGAGATCATGCCGCTGGCCGATTTGTTCCTGCTTTCGCTACACACAGCAGGTGCACCCACAAAGGTGGGTAACTAGTAGCGAGGTCCCCCCAGCTTGAGGCACAACTAAACGATGAAGCGGCTCTTCTCAAAGACTGGATCCTAAGGCAGCCTGTAGCCCTGTGTTCCCATGCTCTGACTCCGTACTCTGTACCTAAGCAGTGTCACCTGCAGACTCAGGCACTCGATGAGCGTCTTAAGATAACAATGCTGCCCTGCCTGCCTCCCTCTCTCTTCCTTATGCACGGAGGTTGGCAGCCAATGAGATCCGTGGTCATACTCCCTCCAGGTGCCTATTGGTTAACCAGCTTTGCAGGAGGGAGGGCTCTGGATTTTACCGGCTGTCTCCTTTGGGTAGCTAGTAGGCTGGGGTAAGAGCTCGGTTAACCCTCCCAGATTGTAGCAGGGACTTTCCAGTGTGATGGAAAAAGTGATGGACAGAGACATGAGTCCGGTTTGGGGTGGTGTAGGGAGCTTGGGGCGAAAGAGGTGGAGTCTAAAAAAGAAGCAATCCAAATTGCCCTAATCTTTTTAGAGTTGCAGTTACGCCTTGGTCACACTTCTGTTGTGGTTAACTTGAACTTCTGCAGAACAGAGGTCCGCTTCTGACTTAGAGGGTGGAGATGGGCCATGCAACTATTCTCTCTCTTTTTTTTCTCTTCTTGCTCCTGAAATAGCTAAACATATTTACTGCAGAAATAAGGCCAAAGATGAAAGACATCTATTTCAAAACACTAGCCAAAAAAGACACTACAATGAGTAGGGAGAAATAAAAGAAAGAGTCAAGGGCTCAGGGAGATGAAGGAGTTACAAAGCTTAGCAGCAGACTCAGAAATTTGGATGGACAAAAGTAAGGCAAAGGCAGCTCCCAAATCAGTCAGGAAAAGCAAGAGAAGAGAAGGCATCTGAGGGTGCTGGGCTATTCATCTTCATCCCAGGGACAGATTAGGAAGGGAACACACACGCGCGCGCGCGCGCACACACACACACACACACACACACACACACACCAAAACACCTCTTGTTTTGAATGGGGAAATGTTGCCACTATGTTAGTTTCCTTCCTATTTATGCGATGGGGGAGAGGGGGAGGGGACATGGATCTTGCTCTCATTTTTTGTTTTTAAAGGCACACTGGAGAAATAGGAACAGCAGCCGCCTTGTTTCTCCTAAGCAGGTGCTGCTGCTGAGCCTGCGAATTTAGATAGAGAAGAGGGAAGGGGGGGGGGGGGAAGGAAAGTGTGAGGAAAGAATATTAATTGTAACCAGGAAGGGCTATATTACGAAGGATTTTCATCATATAAGGAGGATGCAAAATTGAAAAATGTGGTCCCTACCTTGCATATTGTACTGTGAACAAGGGGAAAAGGAGAAGGTGGTTCTTGAAGAGGAAGCTTAGCTAACAGGATGAACCATGGGGATGAGCTTAGAGGATGTAGAGTGCACATTGTGGAACAGAGGGAATTTACTTTTATTCTCTAGAGATCCTTCTTTCATTTCTCCACTTATCTGAGTCACTACTCAGAGCCCCCTAAGAAAGGAGAGAGATTCTCAATTTAGTTTTAACAGGTCAACATCAGAGGTTATTCTGCAAGGGACTTAGAAAAAGAGAGAGAGAGGATTAGGAATTTTAGGGAATGTCACAGAATTTATAAATCAGGGTGACTAAAAAGGTTCTGAGAAGTCAGATGTTTCAAATGAATGAGAGACAACAGGAAATTCCCTCTCATATGTATATAGCCTCTCACCTGCACTCAAGCCTTGTCACAAAGCCCTACCTCTTCCTGAGTTGGACAATTGCTCCTTTCACTCCCATCTTCTCCCCAACAAATAAACTCATGGCAGTCTTAGAGACCAGGGAAATGGTTTGATGAATAGTTTTCTGGTAATTCAGTGAAGACTCACCAAAGAAAGACCCAGCTTCAATTTTTCTCTAGACAGTGTGCACTGCTGCATCATAGTGTTTTCAGCATAGGATAGTGCTCAGTGGCAGTACCTGGAGTCAGAAGACCTGAGTTCAAGTCCTGACTTTGCCAATTTTTGCCTATGGGAATTTAGCCAAGTCTGAGCCTGTTTCCTCATTTATAAAATGAGACAGTGGCACTACATGACTGGTGAGATCCTCTTCAGTACTAAATCTGTATATTCCCTTCATATAAACCTTGTATTGTTTCATCTGTATATGTATTGTTTCATCTGTATATATATTGTTTCTGTTAATTGAATTGATAAGCTCCTGGAATACAAGGAATATGTCATTTTTATCTTTGCATCTTCAGCACCTAGTATGGTCTCTTGTACATCTAGGTATGGAATAAATATTTAATTGAATTGACCTTAAGGTAGAAGGGGCTGGGAATTACAGTTTATAGAATAACAGACTTGGAGTGTGGAAGATTTGAATTAAAATCTGACCTTAAACATTTACTAACTGTGGAACCCTGGGCAAGTCATTTTATGTCTGTTTACCTCAGTTTCCTCATCTGCATAATGGGGATAATATTGGCATCAACCTTCCAGGGTTTTTGTGAAGATCAGATGATATACTAATTATTAATTGCTTAGCAAGGTGCCTGACACATTGTTAATGCTATATAGTTATTTATCATCATCATCATCAAACCCCTCTTAGTCATCTCTACTACAGTGGAAGGAGCAGACGCTGGAATCAGAGGACACAAGTTCAAATTCAATTTCTGCTATCTATACAACCTGGGGAAGAAAACACTTAATCTGCGAAAGTTTCAGCATCATCTTCTGTAAGATGAAGAGGTTAGATTACCTAGACTCTGGCATACATTCTCAGTTCAAAGATCTACAAAAATGAAATTTCCTGAGTCATTATGGAGTCAACAACTAATGACAGAAATCATGGATCTCTAGTGCCAATGTATTATTGAGTATCTGATAAAGAAATTCTGGTAATGATACTGAAAATGACTATGGACTTGGAAGGAGGAATGAAATATACTACTGACCTTAATTAAGAGAAAAATCATAGTCACAGGAAACAGGACTTTGGGAATAACAACCAAGCACCTTATTACAGGAAAATGTGTTTTCATGTGCTTGGAATTAAAGTCCCCTTTACCTATCATATTATAAACCATTTGTTTTGTGTGGTTAACATCATAGGATAAACTTGCTTGTAATCACCATGAATAGATCACCCACTCTTTCAAAAACAATCAATAATGTATTTATTACGAATTCATCATTCTAAGAACTATTCCAGTGTTATAGAGGCAATCAATAAAATGTTGATACACATTTATTAAGCACCTTTGTGCTACCATTGTGCTAAAAGCTGGGAGTTCACAGTCTAACCTGGAGGAAATAATATGCAACAAAATGATGTAAAACAAGATCAATTCAGGATAAATTGGATAAAATCAGCAGAGGAAGCACACCAGAATTGTATGCAGAGGATACAAAGTCAAGTAAAATCAACAAACATTTATTGAACAGTTACTATGTGCCAAATATTGTGCTAAGCGCTAGACTACAAATAGAAGTTAAAAGACAGACAATCCCTGCTTTCAAGGAGTTTATATTCCCAAGTGGGATACAGTCATAATCTGCTCTTAATAACCTTCCATTTTGTTTGAAATAATATGGCCTAAGTTCATAAAATGTTAAATAAAAACTTAATGTATATGAATAAATGCTGCATGAGTGGTTCAGTCTACAAGGTGCCATAGGACTTGAAAGGTAGAGTACATTGTCATTGGGGGAAAATTTCATGGAGAAGTTGAGATATGATTTGAGCTTTGAAGACAGGCACCGCCTGATTGGGAAAAGACAATACTGAGAGGTTGTTGGGTGCAATGAAACAAGTACTGGATTGGGGGCCCAAGGTCTTTGGCTCAAATCCTAGCCTAAGGGCACCACTGGGGACCTAACTGGAACTGACCAATTGGACAATAAAACTCCCCCTCCTCCTCCTCCTCCTCCTCCTCTTCTTGTTCTTCTTCTCTCTGTCTCTCTCTGTCATTGTCTCTCTCTCTCTGTCTCTGTCTCTCTCTTTTCCTCCTTTCCTTTCCTTTCCTTTCCTTTCCTTTCCTTTCCTTTCCTTTCCTTTCCTTTCCTTTCCTTTCCTTTCCTTTCCCTCTGTCCTCATAGGGTATCAAACACTTACCTTTGTGCTCTGCCCAAAGGAATATAAAGTTTGATTACTGAAACACTGAAAGGTATTTTGGGGTTTACTGGCTAGAATTTTTTGTTAAGGACCATGCCTTGAAACCAAATCACTCTGGTTCACATCGATTGACCAACAATAGATCCCACACCATGCCCCATTTCTTCACTGTTTAGGCCCTGATTGGCTCAAAGTGTATGTAAATTACAACTGTTTCTGCTTTGGCCAGAGGGGTCTCCTCTCCCAGATTGATTTTTTTTTCAAGTGGGTATAGAGGCCATTCTCTGTTTCATTTCTTACCTAGCCTTAATCGCTGAATGAGTGTTGCCTCAGTCTAACTGAGACCTGTTAAAGACCTAAGCTTAAAAAGGTCTGGTCTCCTACTGCATCCAGAGCCATCTCCAGTAGTCCTGATCTATATCTTGCCCTGGACCCAGATGACTCCAGAGGAGAAAGTAAATCTGGTGACTTTGCAAAGCCCTCTTTAAATCTAATTTATTTGCATCACCGCCCTGAAGTCATGATGCTCTTCTAGAATGGAGAACAAACAACAATTAGTCCTGCCACTTACTAATTGTATGATTATAAGAACACTTAAGTTCCTTGGGTCTTAGTTTCCTCCCCTGTAAAATGAGTACTAAATGACATCTGAGGTTCCTTCCAGCAGTAAATCTATGATCCTATAAAAAGATAAGAGGGCTCAGACACTTTCCCAAGCACCAAGAATATAATGTTTTAGGGTATATGGAGTCCTTTATGTACATTATTTCCCTTATACAAATTATTGAACTTCTCAACAACCACAGGAGAGAGAATTATAAGCATTATATCCATTTTACAGACAAAGAAATTAAGGCACAGAACAGTTATGTGACTTCCCCATAATCACACATCAAGTAAATGTAAGAAGTGAGATTCATGCATTGATTCTCTTGGCTCCAGGTTTGGTTTGGTTTTGACAAATCAATAGAATAGAAGGGTAGTTAGATTGGAAGGAACAAAATGAATCAAGCTGTCAGCAGACATATAATTGCTTCCATAGAGAACTTTAATGTTTATATAGTATTCTTCTCCCAACAGACCAGTAAAATAGAACAACCATTATTTTTCCAATCAGGAAGCTGGAGATTTGAATAGGTAAATATGGGATTTGTCCATCGTTGTGGCATGATATTCAAGAAATGTTAGAAGTGGGATTCAACCTGTACTTTCTGACCCCAAATCTGGTGCCATTTATGTTACAATAAGAGACAGGGGGTACCTGGACATGAGGGACTGGAATTCAAAAGAAAGGGAAGAGATAGAGACTGGAGAGACATCTGTATAGAAGGAATGGTTGAGCTCACTTAATCTGTCTTTCGATAAAGTTTCTTTGTTAGAGTTGCTACCCCTTCCCACCACCACCTCAACTTCCAATAGTTTTGTGGGCAAATAAGTTATATAAAGAAGTCAAGGAGAAGTTCCAAAGACTTTTGATAGAGGATTGGCCAATGGGATGCCAGTCCTCAGAACAGGGAGTAGTGGTGTGAAAGAGTCAAAATAGACTTGGCAGCTGCTTATAGTGTGACTGGTTGTTATCCCCAGGGTATCAGAGAATATTCATTCATTTTCAAAGAGCTGGGTAGAGTTAGCCTAATGATCTAACTATAATATCAATTCCTTTCCCCTAATCCCACCACCAAATCCTACATTTCATCATAATGGAAGTTTCTCAAGTTTCCCATACTCCTCTCCCTCCCCATTCCAAACAGGAGCATATTCAGTTCTAGGAATCAAGTAGCCTCAAAACAGTATGGTTTCTCCTCCTCCTCCTCCTCCCCCTCTTCCTCCTCCTCCTCCTCCTCCTCCTCCTTCTTCTTACCAATTCCTTTTACTCACCAACATATGGAATCATTTGTAAAGATTCCAGGTAACAACTGACTCTAATTCTGTTTAGCTACCTGTGTGAAAGTCAGCCTTGGAATTAGGAAGACCTGGATTCATTTCGTACTTCTGACAATTAAGAACTTTGTGATGAAGGGCCAGTCATTTAATCCTTCAGGAACATCAGGTAATTTTTTACCAAAGAGTGAACAGAGGTTTCCACATTGGGCATTCCCTATACTTATGAAATTAGAAGACCACAGGGGAAAAATCCCACAATAACAATATTCTATACAGTTGCTCTGCTACCCAAAGTAATTGGAGAAAGAAATGGCAAATAAATGAAGTAGACAGAATTGATAGTTGGCTTTGGGGAAGTTCCTTGGAGAAGCCCAAGGCACTTCAGAAAATTATTGATGGGATACCAACCTATGGGAGTGTGGGCACATATATAACATCTCTACAGATCAACTTTTGTACATTTCAGCTGTTTGGAAATAAAGGTTTTATATTGTTGTTGTTAGAAGAATAAAAATGGATATCTGAAAGGTTATCCTATTCAAAGTTATGGAGGGACCCAAGGCTTAGCTCTGATAAATACCTTGATGTCCTAGTCCATTATATTGCTGTTGGACTATCTATCAATCAATAAAATGTATTCAGTGCCTAGTATGTGCCAAGTACTATGTTAAGTGTTGGGGATACAAAGAGGCAAAAGACAATCACTGACCTCAAAGAACTCATAGTCTAAGGGGCAAGACAGCAAATAGGCATGTGTGTGTGTGTGTGTGTGTGTGTGTGTGTGTGTGTGTAGATATATATACACATATACATACAAGTTATATATAAGATAAATAAGAAATATTTAACAGAGGGAGAGGTTGGGGAAGGCTTCTTGTAGACATGGAATTTTAAAGGAAGCCAGGGAACTGAGTAAATAGAGATAGGGAGGGAGAACATTCTAGGTATGAGTGACAGAGAGGGAAAATGCCCAGAGCTGAGAGATAGAGTGCTTTCCTCATGGAACAGCAGGGGGTCAGTGTTACGAGATCAAGAATATGGGTTGGAGAGTAAGATGTAAGAAGCCTAAAAAGGGAGAAGGATGGATTATGAAGGGCTTAAAATGCCAAACAGAGCATTTTATATTTTTTTCCTGGAGAGAACAGAAATCCACTGGTGTTAATTGAGTAGGGGATAGACATAATCAGACTATGTTTTAGGAAAATCACTTTGGTGACTGAATGGAGGATAGATTGGAGAAGGCAAGAGATTTGAGGCAGACAGACCTGGAAGCAGGCTATTGCAATAATAGTTCAGGTGTGAGGCACTAAGGGACTTCATCAGAGTGGCAGCGATGTCAAAGGAGAAAAGAAAGGGCACAAAGTGAAACTGACAGGTCTTGGCAACAGATTCTGGATATATGGGGTCAGAGAGGATGACAACTGAGTAATGAGCCTGAGAGATAGGAGAAGACAATGGTACCCTGTGTGTTCGTCCTGTTGCCCAAGAAGACCATGCCATCAGAGAACATAACTTGCATTTGACTTTGTTTTGAGTAAGGGAGGGCTGTGCAGGTCACCAGTCTCACTTCTCCTCCAGAATCATCTGAATCCAGTGACCAGATAGTCATCAGGATGACTGGAGATGACCCAGGATGAGGCAATTGCGGTTAAGTGACTTGCCCAAGGTCACACAGCTAGTGAGTGTCGAGTGTCTGAGATGAGATTTGAACTCAAGTCCTCCTGACTTCATTGGTGCGCTATCCACTGCACCACCTAGCTGCCCTGGTACCCTGTACAGAATAGGGAAAAGAAGGAACAGGTTAAGGGGAAAGATAATGAGCTCGTTTTGGACATGTTGAGTTTAAGACATCTACTGGGCAACCAGTTCAAGATGTAAGAAAGGCAGTTGGAGATGTGAGACTGGAGATCAGAAAGGAAGTTGTGGCAGGAAAGGTAGATTTAAGAATTGTTAGCCTAGAGATGATAATTAAATTCAGGAGCTGGTGAGATCACTGAGTAGTGGAGATGAAGAACAGAAGAGAACCCAGAAGATTCTGCAGGACACCTATGGTTAGAGGGTGTGATCTGGATGACAAACAAGGCTGGCTCAGAACCATCGGATAGTAAGAGGAGAACCAGGGAGGAGAGGTATTCCCCAAACCTAGAGAACAGTACCAAGTTGGAGAGGGTGATCAACTGTGTCAATGGCTACTGAGAGATCATATAGAATGAGGACTGAAATAAAGGTCACTGGATGTGGCATTGAAACCATTGGTAACTTGGAAAGAGCAGATTCAGTCAAATAAAGTAGAAAGTCAGTGGTTAAGAAGAGAGTGAGAGGAGAAAAAGTGGAGGCACCTATTTTAGACAGCTTTCTCAAAGAATTTAACCTCCAAGGGCTGAAGAAATATAGGATGATATTGGGGATGGAAAGAACAAATGAGGGTGTTGTTGTTTTTTTTTTTTGGATGAGGAGACATGGACATATTTGTAGGTAGTAGGAAATGAACCGGTAGACAAGGAGAGAGATTGAAAATATGATAAAGAGGATGCCAGCAGGGGCAATCTTTTGGAAGACATGAAAAGGAATCGATTGCTGGACCATGTAGTGGGGTTAGCCTTGGTAAGAAGTAAGGCCATCTCATCATGTGACAGAGATGTGATGGAAGAGATAATGGCAGAAGGCATATGAGTGATATGAAATGAGAAGAGGGTGTGCATGGTAAATAGCTTCAAATTTTCCTGTAAAATATAAGGCAAAGTGAGCTCTTTGGGGGCATTTTTTTCTTTTTTGGTCTTTATTTGTGTCACAATACAGAGCCTAGTATATTGTAGCCACTTAAAAGGTACTGGTGGACTGACAGTGTATTGAAATGAGTGACTCAGAATTCTAAGATTAGATCATCATGTTATATATTAAACCTGGAAGGAACCTTCACAGTTGTCTATTTTAAATACTGAGACCTAGAGTGTTTATGTGACTTAGCTAACGTCGCACAGTTAATAAATGGCAGACCCTGATATTGAAGCAAAAACCATCTCCAAATTCAGTTTTCTTCTCATTACACCATGACTGACTTTGTCTAAGAGACTTCTGAGGCCATGATTGTAATATTATCCCATTATCTCATTTTCTCCCTGAAGATTCTGCAAAATTTGGTCCCTGTTGATCCTGTGGGATCACCTTTGCCCAATTCAGAGGAAAATTTAAAGATGTTTCTGAATCTGCTCTTTCCAAGGTTGAAAATTTATTTTTTTTTGTTCCCCCTCCAACTTGTTATCATCATTGCCAGTCATTATAGCCAGACCATATAGAACTTCTGCCAAGATAAAAGACCTTTTCTTTCTAAATTGACTTACCAGAATTATTTCTTCTGGTATTCAATCCAATCCAACAAACACCTTTCCATTTCCCATCAGCAGCTCTATAGAACATCGAGCCTTCCTGTCATAAGCTAGTCACTTGAAATCTCAACGCCATCATGCAGATTGAGTCAATTTTTGGATATTCTATGATTTCTCAACCCCTTCAAGTTGCCTCTCACCTCTGATTGGAGACCTGGATAGTGAAGCAGTAAACTTCCAACACCTTCTGTTGTGGAGGCCTCAGAACTCTGAAGATAACTCAAGTTTTCCATTAGCAGCTCTGCTTGGCTTCCACTCCAAAGAGGAGAGTTCCTCCTGGTTTCTGCCCTTGTTCCCTTCTGGTTTTGTGTTCTTTCCCCCATTACATTATAAGATCCTTGAATGCAAGAGTTGTCTTTTTCTTATTTGAATCCCCAATTCTTAGCACCGTACCTGGCACATAGTAGGCATTTAATGCTTATTGGAATAATTTGAGTCCCAGAGTGTAATTTCTTTTATGGTAACAATTAGTTAGTAAAGTTAATAACCATCCCCCCTCCTCTACTATTGGTACTTCATTGGATAACACATTTATCTACTATCCACACATATAAAAACGGTTACGTAAAGAGATCCCACCCAGTCCCCAATATTAAATAATCAGTCAAAGATGGGATATTTATAAAATAATCAGCATTTTTCCATGGTGCAATATAAAAACAAGATTACATCCATATCAGATAAGATGAAGATGAAATGGCTTCCAAAATATAGAACCTTCTGTGCAAAAGATATAGTGGTTCAAGTTCCTGAGGGATTGAGTGTCACTTACTCTCTGTGAAACTGAGTATGAGGAACTGCAATACCTGAGTGTTTAGGGGCACTTTTCTTAGTGATTGGACTACAGCTTAGGTGAAAATTCACTTGAATGTTAAGGGCATACTCTTCAACATGTTTAAAACATTATATCTGTCATTCTTTTGAAAAGGAGAGGCTACCTAACATTACTGGAAATTAATCTAATGTGGATGATTTTTCCTCCCAGAACACTTGCTAAATATCCTATGCCCATCATCATAAAAAGAATGTTGAGTTAGTATGCACACACACACAAACTATACATACTCAAATACTTCTTTCTGATTTATTATTAGAGGGCTGGAAACTCTACTTTTTGTTCTTCTTCTCTTCCTTAGATTGATTTTTATTAGTAGTATTATTTTCTATTGCATATTTGCCAACCTTAACTTATCTACATTTCTTTTCCAGTCAAGAATTTTACTTCTGGCAGCTATACCATACCAAACAATCACCTGAGTATATAGTTTCCCTTTAAAAATATTGGAAACAGAGCTGAGTTAGGCAGACCTGAAGGGAAAAACTCCAGTCTATTATTTTGCATTACCCATTAAGGCTTTCTTTGGGTTCCTGGATAATAGCCACAGCGCCCTCCAAATTCCCTAAAAGCGCTTTCCGAATTGGTTAAACACAGTCTCATTCTCTTCTCCCTTACCCCCGGCTCCCCGCCCCCTACTTCAGTAACCAAATCCAACTGTTGGACCAGAAATGACAAGAATGGGTAGTTAGTGATAGGAGTGTTTAGACAGCAGAATAAACCGGAGAGGGTCATCATAAATCCTATTCATGGTTCATTTCTAAAGTGTCCTTTAAGGATTGTGTGTGTGTGTGTGTGTGTGTGTGTGTGTGTGTGTGTGTGTGTGTGTGTGCTTGCGCGCTTTGCCTCCACCTAGTCCACTGAGCCATCTGAATGATGCCAGGGGAAGATTTTTGCATTGCAAAGTCTGATTGGAAAAAAAAAGAGCACCCATTCAGGTAGTTAATAGCGGAGTGGATGCGAGAGCTGGGGAGATGCGAAGGAGAAGGAGCAGCCCAAGCCGCTAGCTCGGGGGCTGACCTGATTCTCTGCAATCCTTAGCCAGCTTTCCTTTTCCTCCCGCCTGCCTTCCCCCTTTCGGGTCCCGCTGTCCCCCAGTGTTTTCCCTTTTTAGTGCACGCAGCCCTGAAAACAAAGAAATCCGCGTCTGGGTGCATCGGGGCTCAGGCGGCGAGTGCCCCGCTCCGGAGGCAGGCAGGCAGGCGGCTGCTCCCCAGCCCCTGGACCAAGGCTTCCCCGCTCGGGGTCCCCTTCTCCTCCCCACCCTCCTCCCCTCCCTCCCTCTCTCTCCCTCCCTTCCCTTCCCTTCCCTTCCGTTCCTCCCCCACCATCTCGGCGCTGGGAGGAAGGCGGACGGGCTCAAGATGGCTTTAGCCCGACTCTGCGCCCTGCTCGCGGGCTGCTGGATGCCGGCGGCTGTGCTGGCGACCGCCGCGGCGGCCGGAGGAGGAGGAGACGGGGACCCATCCAAGGAGCTGGAGTGCAAGCTGAAGAGCATCACGGTGTCGGCGCTGCCCTTCCTGCGGGAGAACGACCTCAGCATCATGCACAGCCCTTCGGCCTCCGAGCCCAAGCTCCTGTTCTCGGTGCGCAACGACTTCCCCGGGGAGATGGTGGTGGTGGACGACCTGGAGAACACAGAGCTCCCCTACTTCGTGCTGGGTGAGTCCCCGGGGAGGCCCCCTCCCCCAGCCCCCTCCCGCTGCAGGCATACATGCACAGACACACACGGGCACACACGCACACACACACCCACTCGCCCGCTCGCTGCGACCCCCCCATCGCTACCTCCATAGATCCGCCCTGCCACCCGTCTTTTCCACACCCATAGGCAAACACAGAATTGCCTGTACACAAGAGCTTTCCCCACCTCCAGTCAGAACACTGTGTCCCCACAACGATAGCGCCTTCAGCCCCACCTGCGTCTCTTCTCCTCAAAGGACACATCCTCGGAGTCTTCAAACACTGTGACCTCTCTGGGTAGCTAGAGGCATGGCATTCCCTGTATGCCCCTGGCGTCACACCACCCACAGCAGAAATGCCCCCTTTCCCCCGCTCCCCAGCTACCGTATTTTCTACACCCCCCCCCCCATCAACTCACACTTGCACGAAATTTTTGAGTGTGTCCCGAACCTTGCAGTTCTTCATACTTCAGCAAGAATCTACAGGCCAAACTCAACCAGACAAGATCACTCTTTGCTGTGCTCCTCAGAAGCTCTCATCTTTTTATGCCATGTGACTGCCACCAGCCTTGCCTCCTTTCACTTAGCTATAGCTCTCTTTATCCCGATTTTCCATTTGAATCTCCAGTTCTGGATGTCCAGTCCCCATCATGGAAGGGAACATGCATTGGACCCATCCAACCATATTCTGCTGATGACTACCTCTTCAAACCCCTAAGTTACATCAACAATTGGTTAATGAGCTTATCTTCTTTGTACCATATCTATCTAGCGTAGGCATAAATCTCAGCTTTCCTGAATGCCAAAAGCACCTAAGTGAGGAGAATGAAATATTTATTTTATACTGATTCTTTCTCCTGATTTCTACTAGCACCATCATCACACTATAAACACACAGAGCCCCAAAAACTCACCCCCATATAGGGCCACAAAACAACACTTCTTTAACCTCTTTCCCAATATCCTTTGCACTGAACAGACTTCAACAATATTTGCAACATTGTTAGGCCATTTTGCAAAGAGTCACACAAAAACACATTCCAGCTTGTGTGACTCATTCAGCTAAAGTGACTACAGCTTTGCCTTTCTCCTCATCGGGCCCACACACCTGCCATCCCTCCCTCCACTAGGTAATATCCTCTCATTTGCCAATTCAAGTGAAAATTCCAGTAGTATAGTATCACCAGTCTTATTAAACCTAAAAAAAAATTCAGACTCCATTCCATGTAAGCCCCCAACTCCCAGGGAACAATAAATATCCCACAGACTGCTGCTCCAATTGCATTAAGGCCCTTCCAGCCAAAGTTCAGTTTGTATGAACATCCCTCTTAGTTGGACCACTGTAAGTAGTGAGGCATGTTGTGCCCTTCTTAGCACCTCCTACTCCCACTCATATCTCCAAAGGTACCTTTATTTTCAAAATGGCAAATCACATTATGAAAACCATATGGAATATGGGGGAGTAAAACTTTTATTTTCTGAATGAAGAACAGTGATCTCATAAATTGCCCAGTCTTTTGAAAGTTGGGTTTCAAGCTCTAAGATTCATTATATCAGGGGCCAGTTAGGTCCAACCAAATCTCTTGACTGCATTATTTGGTTTTAAGGGGGGGGAAAAGTTGGATTATATCTTTCAATGGAAAGCTTGTAGCTTCATCTTTCTCTGGACCCAGCCTGATCTGTTTAAGTGCTAAGTTGCTGGACTAATTAAATGGGCATTTGTGACTCTGGAAATGGCATGATTAGGTGCAGGTGTATCCGTTCATTACATTATATGGCATGTGGTGGAAGGACTGGGGGAGCAGTAATGTGCATGGAAAGTGTCTGTTCTTGACTGAGCACTGTGCATGAACTAGGCCTTAAACATTATGTAAAAGGAATGAACCATGATGACTAGGGTGCAGAATGTTTGCTCCTTAATCCCAAAGCTAAGGCTTAAGGCCACAAACATTTAACCAGGATCTCTAGTATATAGAGGAAGCTCAAATGCAAAAAGATGAACTCTCTGAACTCTGTACAATGCTGCTCACTGTAGAGACCTGATGGGGTGGCTATGGTAACCTGGAGTATCCTAGACTTTATACCCCCATTCTTTTGCTTCAAGGCCAGTTAAATTTGTCAACAAACACGCATTTCCTTTTCTCTTTCCTGAAAGTCAATAATACGCCTTCACATGGATGGAGATGCCAACATCCATCATGCTGGGTTTGATATTTTGCACAGGGCATAAGTCATCGTGTGTGGTGGGAATGTGTTAATTTGAAAATTTAGACCCTTTCACCCTGGCAAATAGCAGAGGGTCAAGAAGGGCTGTGTAGTGCTTCATTTTGAGGAATTACCTGCCAGAACCATTAGTCTTTGGTTACCTTTCTACAAGTACTAGGAGAATCTGGATCAAACAGTAAGTATTTACTGATAATATTGTGCCAGATTTTCTGGCATATATAGAGGAAAAGGCATGAGTTCCTGTTCCCGAGGGGCTGGGATAGACAGGACTGATACATGAAGCAGGAGAAGAAACCAAGGTCATTAGATTCCCCTTCAGCGCTTCAAAGGATCTGGAATTTTGTTCTGAGTGTAGGGTATCCTACTTCACCCACCAAGGCTAATCATATACCTTATTATGTAGTTTTCATGAGTCACTATGGTAAAAAATCTTAGTTCTATTCAATAAGCATTAGTTAAATGCCAGCTGTATACTTGGTTGTATATATTTATTTGTTGTCTTCCCCTATGAGATTGTGAGCTCCTTGAAAGCAGGGACTGTCTTCCTTTCTTTCATTTCTAGTGCCAGTATCTGGCACATAGTAGGTGCTTAACAAATGTTTAATGATTATTGATCAAGCACTATAAGGAAAAACTTCATTAAGTTCCTCTCTAAGATTTTTTCTGATTTACCTTGTATACACATTTTGTTGGTACATAATTGTTTGTGTATTGCCTCCCCTTCCCATCCTCCCCATTGGAATGTGAATTCATTGAGAACAAAGATATTCTCTGTCTCTGTCTCTCTGTCTCTGTCTCTGTCTCTGTCTCTGTCTCTCTCTCTCTCTCTCTCTCTCTCTCTCTCTCTCTCTCTCTCTCTCATATAACAGAAGCTTGGTTCATGCTAATTACTGATAGATAGGTTAATTGAATCAAGGGGACTAGGAAAGGCTTCCCATAAGATATGTTGCCTGAATTGATCTTTGAAAGAAACTAAGGATTCTGGGAAGTGGAGGTGAGGAAGGAATGCATTTCCAGTATGGGGCACCTCTGGTGGACAGTCACAAAGGCAAGAGATAGAAGGCACAAAACGGCAGGTCAGGCACATTAGGATGGAACCTTGATTGGGTGAAAGACAATGCTAATTTCATGATCTATTGGTAAGGAATTGAGGAGTTTATTTTAATTCAGTTAGTAAAGCAGGCAGGAAACCAAATGACTGGTCTGTACAGACAGCCTTTCCAGCATGATGCTTTGGTGGACTCAAATTTGAGTAATATGATCATCTATATGATCAGAGCCATACCACTATGAAGCAATGTACTAGAACTTTAAGGGAGAAGGTCTATAAGTGTCCAGCTGTATGGTATAGAATAGATAGTATAGGAGAAGATCACAGGAGAAAGGGCAAGAGTAGATAAGGAAGGAAGATTTCTGAAAAAAGTGAGATTAAAAAACATTTTCTTTTAGTTTTCAGCATTCACTTTCATAAGATTTTGAATTCTAAATTTTCCACTTTCCTCCTCTCCCCCCTTCCAAAGATGGCATGCAATCTGATATAGGCTATACACTATATTAATCATATTAAATGTATTTCCACATTAGTCATGTTGTGAAAGAAGAGTGAGAACAAAAGGGAAAAACCAGTAGAAAGAAAAAAACACCAAAAAAGAGAATAATCTGCATTCAGACTCCATAGTTCTTTCTTTGAATGTGGATAGCATTTTCCATCATGGGTCTTTTGGAATTGTTTTAGATTATTGCTGTGCTGAGAAGATCTAAGTCTAGGAAAGTTAGTCATAGCACAATGTTGCTATTACTGTGTACAATGTTCTCCTGAATTTGCTCGCATCACTTAGCATCAGTTCATATAAGTCCTTCCAGGTTTTTCTGAAATCTGTCTATCTATAGAAAGAGAGAGAGATACACACACATTTTACATGTGGGTCCTTTTCCCTTTTTTATGATCTCTTTGGTATACAGACCTAGTAGTGGTATTGCTGGATCAAAGGGATCCATCAGAAAAAGTGCTATTTGATGGGGGTCTTGGAGAACAAGTGGAGAGGAAGGAAGGACATTTAGTTGACAGTTAGCTGGTGTGCTACACGGAGAGCTACCATTGGGTTCAGACCCAAGTCTAAATCTAGCTTTAGGCAATTAGTAGCTCTGTGAATGGGTAAGATATTTAACATCTGTCTATCTCAGTTTCCTCATTTGTAAAATGGGGGTAATAGCACCTATCTCCCAGGACTGTTGTGATAATAAAATGAGATCATTGTAAATCACTTTGTAATAGCAAAACTGGCTGTTATTATTAAACTGGAGGGAAATGCCCAAAGGAAATAGAAGCATGAGGTATATGGGGGATACTGAAGAAATTGACCAGGCTGTAGGTAAGGGTTCATAATTATTCGTAATTCAAATTCATAATTAAAACTTCAAAAATTCATAAGGGTTCATAATTACCTAGGCTAAGGAGGGGTCAATCTAAATAGTTCAGACTTGGGTACAGTAGGCAATAGAGAATCATTGAAGGACTTCTGCCTGGGCTTACCACATCGTCTGGGAAACATTCACCAAGATCATTCTTGGTCTAGTTTCCTGGGTCAGCCCTAGATCTGATCTTAACTTCTGACATGAAAAGCATCCTTCTGTTTGTTTTCATATTCATATTTTGGGAAATGATGTTTATAAAAGTCCTGATGTGAAAAATTAAGTTAATTGAAAGCGTCACTTAGTGAACACTCAAAAGGAATTTGGGTTGAAGGAAACTTTCTTTGTTCTCTTTCTGCTAGACCAGGCTTCCTATACATATCTTTGGGATGTTTAGGAGCACAAAAAACAATTCCTACCATTAAGGAGCTTTTATTCTAATGAAAGAAGACCACTCATAAAGGGGAACTAGAAAAGAGGTAGCCAAGGATAGGAAGAGAAAACTGGAGAGTTGAGTGAGGAGTGAAACAAAGCATATGATGTAAGGCAGAAAGTTTAACTTGGAGTATGAGTCTTCACTTGCCTCTCTCAGTATTAGGATAATTTAGACTCAATTCTGAGTCACATTTCTTTTTTGCTTTTTTTCCCCTTTGTTAAGAGAGAAATCACTCAGTTTCAGATGCATTGCCTGAGCTATTCTAGCATATCTTGGATGAGAATATTCTCTCTCAAAAATGCTGTACTATTGAATATACATGTCAATTAGAGGTCATTCAAAAAATTCCCAGAGAGGTAGCATGATGTAGTGTATCCAGAGCCATTCTTAGGGTCAGAGGAAATTAACAGATACTGATCTGAATGAGTACAGGGTATTCATCGTCAGGAGTACCTTTCTGCATCCCACCCTCAACCTCCCTTTTTACTCCACTCTTCCAATGTCCTCTCCAAAGGAAGGTAAATTTGGATGGTCAGAGGATGCACAGTTATCTTGGGGTTTACTTGCTAGATGCCATCCTTTTCCTTTTCCTCTCCCTCTCTCTCTCCCTCTCCTCTTCTCCTTTCTCAAAACCTTAAACCTACTGAACTCTGAAGCTAATACATTGGACAACACTAGACCCCTGCCTGAGGTCTTTCTTCTGGACCCTCCTGGCCGAAGAGTAATTATCAGTAGTAACTGTTGCTGTTTCCCTCCCAGCCTAATGTCATTATTTTTCTTTGCCTCATTAAAGGAGCCATCCCCTGGCTACTTCTTAAACAGGCCAATTCACTGAATGGGCATTACCTGAATAGGGAGTACCTGAATAGACCTTGACCTAAAGGGGCCAAGGGCTCCCCTTGCATCCTGGGTCATCTCTAGTCATCCTGATGAATATCTGGTCACTGGATTCAGATGGCTCTGAAGGAGAAGTGAGGCTACTGACCTTGCACAGTCTTCCCTCACTCCAAAGTCAAGTGCAAGTCATCTCATCATTTCTCTGATGGCATGGTCTTCTTCAGAAACAAAGGATGAACACAACAACAACACCCTTCTAACGCTGAACACTTGCAAAACTATTGTTCAGATTCAAAGATATGATGATACAGTATATGACTGAAGGGAATTTTGATTTTGAATTTTGTCAAGTCATAAAATAACATTTATCAATACTAAGTCATTCAGCCAGAGTTTTTTGAGTGCCTCCTATGTGCTACACACCAGGGATACAGTGAAAGGCAAAAAACAGTCCCTACTCTCAAGGAGTTCACAGTCTAATAGGTAGAGTCAACATTCAAGCATCTATGTATAAACAAGATATAAACAGAATAAATTGGAGGATAGATAGAGTGAAAGAACTAAGTTTAAAGAGGACTAGGTTAGAGTTCTTACAGAAAGTAAAATTTTCACTAGGTCAGACACAACAGGAAACTAAGGCCCAGACAGGTTAAATGATTTTTCCAAGATCACAAAGGCAATAAGTAACAAAGCTGAAATTTGAACTTAGATCTTGTGAGTTCTACATACCAAAATCAGTGCTCTGTCCCCAATACCATATTGCATTTTCCATGGCTCCTAGTTATGAGGATAGGGACTGGACCTGTAATTACAGTGACAAAAGGAACTCCCAGATGAGGAAACTCTCTCTATCAATTCAGGTCCCCACTTTCTCTGCAACTTTTTGTCTTAGAGAATTGTCTAAACTATTGAATGATTGAGTAATTTGTCATTGGTCACACAGCCAGTAGGTGCCAGGAACAGGACTTGACTCCAGGTCTTTCTGGCTTCAAGGCCAGCTCTCTACCTGTTATGCCACACTGCCACAGTGTCATATAAGACACTTGAACCCAGGTATTAGGACTCTAGAGTCAGCACTTATTTTTATTGCATCAAGCTGAGCATAGCTTCCATGGCACCTTAAAATAAATTATTTACAAATTTTTAAAACAATCTGCTGATTTTTCTCTTTTGTTCCCATTTAAGTCCTCAGGAATTCATTTTTATGGACAGTGTTTCTGGCATATGCAACAAATGTTTTTGTAACTCAAAGAATGAAAAGACTGCTGCACAATGGAGTGGTCAGAGAATGCTTTATAGAGTTGATGAGTCTTGAGATGGGGTTTTGAGGATAGGTAGGAATTGAATAGGCAAATATGATTTTTCCTGAGGGTCATATATATTTCAAGTGTCACCATTCTAGGAGGGTGTGGGTGCTCCCTCCAGTGATGAGCAGATAGACCTTGGGAGATGCTATGGCAAATAATGATAGTAATATCACCATTGCCACCACCATCAGCATCCCCATCATCATCATCAGCATCCCCATCATCATCATCAGCATCCCCATCATCATCATCAGCATCCCCACCATCATCATCACCAGCATCCCCATCATCACCATCAGCATCCCCATCATCATCACCAGCATCCCCATCATCACCATCAGCATCCCCATCATCATCACCAGCATCCCCATCATCATCATCAGCATCCCCATCATCATCACCAACGCCGCCATCATCATCATGCTGTCGCTATCCTGGGGATGAACCTCTCCAAACCTATTTAGACTAGTCCCTAGATCACAAACTTCCAGTCTATCATTGGGCCTATACCTGAAACCTTTCAAACCTAGTAGAACCTGCCATTGTTTGTGCTCTAGATTCATAGACTTTGTGAACATGGAATCCACCCCAGCTTCTTATCATGATAACATGATTTATTGGAGCAAAACTTTAGTGATATAGGGTTGTTAAACAAACCATAACAATCCCTCCTAATAGCAATAAATCTCTGGATACTTATCTCATCAGCTACTTATCGTTTTAATATGATAGTATACCGTAGGGACATTTTAATGACAATATCAAAAGAAAAATAATGGAGAAGTGGTGGAAAACTCTACCTATGGTGTAAAGATATGGCAGAGGGAGTGTTTGTAATAGTGTCTGGATTATCTGGTGTCTAATACTATGGAAACTTTCTGTCCCCGTGTGAGATAGCAAAATGTAGGTTAGACATATCAGCTGAACTTCGATTCAGGAAGACCTCAGTTAGGTTTTAACCCAGTGTGGGCTTGAGCAAGCCACTCCAGCTGTTGGAGCCTCAGTTTCTACATCTGTAAAATGAAGGGGTTGGAGTAAATTGCTTCTGAGGTCCCCTTTAACTCTATATCTGTGATCCTATGATGCTTCGATCACATGATTCTTGATCACTAAGCAATGCTTATCTCGCCCAGATTCTTATGCCCCCCTCAATCTTACACTCAGCAATTCTTTTTGTTTTATTTTAATTAATTTATTTTTAGTTTTAAACATTCATTTCCACAAGATAGGGGTTTTTAAATTTTCTTCCCATCTCTCCCCTCCCCACCCCAGGACATCATGTATTCTGATCACCCATTCCCCCAATCTCTCCTCCCTTCTATCACACCCATCCCTTCCCTTATCCCCATCTTCTCTCTTTTCTTGTAGGGCAAGATAGATTTCTATATCCCATTACCTGTATTTCTTATTTCCCAGTTGCATGCAAAGACAGTTCTCAACATTTGTTCCTAAAACTTTGAGTTCCAACTTCTTTCCCTTCCTCCCTTCCCACCCATCCCCACTGAGAAGGCAAGCAATTCAATATGGGTTATACATGTGTGGTTATGCAAAAGACTTCCATAAAAATCAGACTGTGAAAGACTAACTATTTCCTTCCATCCTATCCTGCCCCCCCATTTACTCTATTTTCTCTTTTGACCTTGTCCCTCCCCAAAAGTGTTAACTTCTAATTACCCCCTCCTCTCATTTGCCCTCGTTTCTCTCATCCCCCCACACCACTTATCCCTTTCTCCCCTACTTTCTTGTAGCATAAAATAGATTTATACTAAATTGAGGATGCATATTATTCCCTCCTTAAGCCAAATGTGATGAGAGTAATTTCACTTTTCCTTCTCACCTCCTGCATTTTCCCCTCCATTGAAAAAGTTTTTTTCTTGCCTCTTGTGAGAGATAATTTGCTGCATTCCACTTCTCCCTTTCTCCTCTCAATATATTCCTCTCTCACTGTTAATTTTATTTTTTTAGATATCATCCCTTCCTATTCCACTCACCCTGTGCTGTCTGTCTATGTGTATATAATTCCCTCCGACTACTCAAATACTGAAAAAAGTTTTAAGAATTATGAAAAGTGTCTTTCCCTATAGGAATGTAAACAGTTCAACTTTAGTAAGTCCCTTATGATTTCTCTTTCATGATTCTCTTGATTCTTGTGTTTGAAAGTCAAATTTTCTATTCAGTTGTGGTCTTTTCATCAGGAATGCTTGAAATTCCTGTACATCATTGAATGACAAATTTTTTACCTGAATTTTTTTACTCAATTTTGCTGAGCAGATGATTCTTAGTTTTAATCCTAACTCCTTTGACTTCTGGAATATCACATTCCAAGCCCTTCGATCCTTCAAAGTAGAAGCTGCTAGATCTTGTGTTATCCTAATTGTATTTCCACAATACTGAATTGTTTCTTTCTGGCTGCTTGCAATATTTTCTTGACCTGGGAAATCTGGAATTTGGCTTCAATATTCCTAGGAGTTTTTCTTTTTTGGACCTCTTTCAGGATGTGATCAGTGGATTCTTTCAGTATGTATTTTACCCTCTAGTTCCAGAATGTCAGGGCAGTTTTCCTTGATAATTTCATGAAAGATGATGTCTAGGCTCTTCTTTTGATCATGGCTTTCAAGTAGTCCCATAATTTTTAAATTATCTCTCCTGGATCTATTTTCCAGATCAGTTGTTTTTCCAATGAGATATTTCACATTATCTTCTATTTTTTGTTCCTTTGGTTTTGTTTTATAATTTCTTGATTTTTCATAAAGTCATTAGCTTCTATCTGCTCCATCCTAATATTTAAGGAATTGTTTTTTTCAGTGAGCTTTTAAATCTCCTTTTCTATCTGGCTAACTCTTCTTTTAAGGGCATTCTTCTCCTCATTGGTTTTTTGGATCTATTTTTTAAAGTGTTATTTTCTTTAGCATTTTATTTTGGTCTCCTTTAGCAAACAGTTGACTCATTTTTCATGATATTCTTGCATCACTCTCATTTCTCTTTCCAATTTGTGCTCTACTTCTCTTATTCGTATTTTCCTTGGAGGTTTTGGATGGAGGAGCTTTGACTTTGTTTTCTTCTGTTTACATGTTTTGGTCTTCCTTGTCACCAAAGTGAGATTCTATAGTCTGATTTACCAGTTTTTGTTTATTTCCCCAGCCATTTACTTGACTTTTGAGCTCTTTGTCAAGATAGTTCTCTGCCTCCTGTGGGGGTGAGGGGTGTATTGCCACGTGTTTGATTTCCCCACAATCTGTGGCCCTAGAGCTCCAGAAACAGTGACTGCAGCTGTCCCTGCTGCTTCTGTGACTGCCCCTCCCCACTCTGGCACCCTGGGGGACCACTCTACTCTCTTGCACTGGTCCCACAGGCTTTTCTCACTGACCTTAGAAGTTATCATCATTGTTTTGGGGTCATGAAGTCTGGAAACCACCACAGGTATGAGAGATTCAGTCTTCCCAAGACCTGCTCAGGTCCCCTTTGTATACTCGCAGCCAATATTGGGCTTCTCTGCTCCTAGCATGGCATAGTAGTCACTTCCCAGCGACCTTCCAAGCTTTCTTGGGATGGAGATTTACTTCACTCCATTATTCTGTGGGTTCTGCAGCTCCAAAATTTGTTTAGAGCCATTTTTTATAGATATTTGGCTGGGCTTGGTGGGAGTGCTGTACAAAGTCCATGCTGTTACTTCACCATCTTGGCTCCCCCCTCAGCAATTCTTGATGATTTCTACCCTCCCCTTAAAACAGGTGGTAGAATATGATAAAGGGATGCTTTTATGGAAATCAAAAGCTCCTACTATGTGCCTTGCACAGCATGAAATAAAATAGCCCTGGCCTTCCAAGTGTTTACATTCTACTAGGGAGACAATATGTGTTCAAATATGCATATACATATTTGTGTACACATCCACCCATTCACCCCTTATTTTATAGATGAGGAAACTGAGGTAAAGACAGAGTCAATAACTTGTCTAAAATCACACAACTAATAAGTATTTGAGGTAGGATTTGAACCCAGGTTGTCCTGACTTTCCATTGCCTTATCCATTGAACTCTCAGTAATGGGAGTGGAGATGGGAAATTAGCAGGACAGAGAAACTGTCGAGCATGATCTTATTTAATGTATAAATTAAGTCAATACAAGTTTATTTTTTTTGAAGGGAGTGCATTTGCATCTAGGCCTAGGATCAGCAAAGGCTTTGGTTAGAAGATGTCTCATAAGTAGAGCAAAGAAGGCAACCAAGGATTCTAATAGGTGAAGGTGAAATGAGATTGAATTCCAGGCATAAGGAGGAGAGAGTGAAAAAAGGTGGAATTGGGAGATGCAGATCAATTTAATAACCCTTTATTAGGTTTCTGTTGTGTTCAAGGAACTCTGTTAGGTGCACAAGGATGAGAGAGAGTGAGAGACAGAGAGAGAGAGAGAGAGGGAGGGAGGGAGGGGGGAGGGAGGGAGGGAAGGAAGGAAGAAAGGAAGGAAAGAAGGAAGGAAAAGAGGAGAACAAAGAAAAGTAAAGGAGGTAAGGAAGTTACATTCTGTTAGAAGGATACAACATTGGTTGCAACCTTAAGGTAGGATGCATGGCAGTTAATAGAATACATTCTCATGTCTTTAGATTCTTTGATTGAAAGAATTGATATTTACCATTCTTCTTTTACAGAGTTTTTCACGTATTAGTACATATTTTTTAAAATTAAATTAATTGGGAGAGAGGGAAAATGATTAGCTGTCAGAGATTTTGCAAAGATTAATAACACCTTTTATATTTCCAAAATTCTTCCTCAAAACCCTTATTTGGTTTGGATTCCTGGCATTGGTAAAATAAAGTGGTTTGTTGAGTGTTTGTGTGTGTTTTTTCTAAGACAAACTGAGGTAAAAGGTCAATATTTCCTTCTTCTTTCATTGTCTTGTTGCTACATAGTAGGGATCTAGTTCTGTTTTTTATAGGAAAAAAACAAAACTAGAAAATCTGATTTTAGGGCTAGTTACTTAGACAGGGAAGGGAAACCTTTTGGGGATACTCTATGAAGTCTTTATTTATTCTTTCCTTCACCAGGATATATAGTGAGTGCTCCAAAACAATCCCTCTCTCCCTTTCTAGAGTTCATTCCTCTTATTTCACAGATGAGGAAACTGATGCAAAGACAGGGTCAATGACTTGTTCAAAGTCACATAATTCATAAGTATCTGAATCTAAGTCATTCTAACTGCCCATTGACCCACCCACTCAACTCTCAGCAATAGTAGTAGGAACTAAGAATTAACAGGAATTTCTAAGATAGTATGATCTCCTTCAATTTTTTCCAAAATGCAAACATTAGCCATCAGAAATTACCATATAACTTTAGTCCTGCTATGATATTTGATTGTAAGTGGGAATGAAGCAGGAATCCACTTAAGGGACCCAGCACTGAGTGATGTCCATGGTGCTGATAAGCCTTCCCAGGATGGGGAGGAAACAAAGAGGAGAGCAAGCAAAAAACTTCAGTTGAGATTCTCTTTTGTGGGTGAAGCATCAAAGTAATTGTGCTCATGATAAATCAAGATTGAGAACTGGTCAGATTTATGGTGGAGCCAAGAAAATCAGAAGGAGAAGGGAATGTCTGAACAAAAATATTTATTGAAGATTTTTTTTAAAATTATACATTTTATTTCATCATCTTCACAATGACTTTGTTTAAAGAATTACTTTTTTTTGACAAATGAGAAAACTAAGATTCAAATAGTTTTGGTGACATGCTCATGGTGACATGGTTAAAAAGTGTCAGAATTTGGATATTTGCAATATCTCAAAGAGTTATGATGAAAGTATTTTGTAAATGCTGAATTGCTATCTAAATATAAATGCTAATTGATCCAACTATTCTGGAGAGAAATTTGGAACTATGCCCAAAGGGCTACAAAAATGTGTATACCCTTTGACCCAGCAATATTGCTTCTAGGACTGTATCCCAAAGAGATATTAAAAATGGGAAAGGGTCCCACATGAACAAAAATATTTATAGCAACACCCTTTGTGGTGGCGAAAAACTGGAAATCAAGGGGATGCTTATCAATTGGGGAATGGCTGAACAAGTTGTGGTATATGAATGTAATAGAATACTATTTTGCTATAAGAAATGATGAACAGGAAGACTTCAGAGAGTCCTGGAAAGACTTATATGAACTGATGCTGAGTGAAAGGAGCAGAACCAGGAGAACTTTGTACACAGCAACAACCACAGAGTGTGAGAAATTTTTCTGGTGAACTTAGTCCTTCATAGCAATGTAAGGACCTAAAAAATTCCCAATGGACTTTTGAGGCAAAATGCCTTCCACATCCAGAGAAGAACTATGGAATGAAACAGACCATTTTCTTTTGTGTTATGTTTTGCTTTTGTTTTCATGGTTTCTCAAATTCATTTTAATTCTTCTATTCAACATGACTGATGTGAAATTGTATTTAATAGAAATGTATGTGTAGAACCTATATAAGATTGCAAGTCGTCTTGGAAAGGGAATGGAGAGGGAGAGGAGAAGGTGGAGGAGGGAGAGGAAAAATCTAATATATATGGAAGTGATTATAGAACACTGAAAACAAATAAAATAATTATTAAGAAGAAAAAAAAGAAATATAAACGCTAGTTGCTGTTACTAATAGTTACAACAATAAAGTATAAAAACACTATATAAGTGTGAGCTATTGTAGTGATCACTCAAAAAATATATACTTATGGCCTGCCCTGTACTAGAACCTTAAACTGATGATGATGAAGATGATGATGATGCAAGACTGGTATTTTATATAGTCCTCAATCATAGGCAGGATTTCCATTCATGAGAATGTAGAAAGAGGACAATCTTCATAAAAGGAATGGCTGCATGTTAATCTGCCCTCTTAGTAAGTCTAATTATCCAGGGACCCTGATAATTATGAAACTTGTATGACTGGGGAAGCAGAAACTTCCCTATAAGTTGGCCAAGGGAATGCCTATCTATGAAAAATCCCACTCCCCTTATTTTAACAATAAAATATCTGTGCAGAGAAGGAAAATTATGCAAGTAAATGTGCTATTTAGTTTTTAAGTATTGGAGATATTAAAAATGATGGACTGGAATTCAGCAGAGATTTATTATGCAGAACAGTAATTCTCCATGTTTTAAATTCCGGTCTCCCCAAAGGCTTCTTTGACCCTTGATTTTGACTGCTTTGCCCTACGATACTCTTTGGTAAAACAATACAAGTTAGGAAATATGACACCCCTAAGAATTTTCATTCATTCCATGGTTAATTCTTGTTCAATTCCAGAGAGTTTCAAGTCTGTTTTTTTTTTAAGTCGTTTTGAAGCCACAGTTGAGTTTATATCCTGTCTCAGACATTTGTTAGCTGTGTGTCACTGGGCAAGTCCCTTAAGCTCTTTGGTTCTTTTTTTTCATCTGCAAAAGGGGATAATGACAGTACTTACCTTCCAGGGTGTTAGGAGGATCAAATGCGATAACAAGTGATGTGCTTTGAAAGTCTTAAAGCACTAGGAACCACAAGTGATCTTGATTATTGCTGTTGGTAATAGTAGTAGTAGTAGTGGTAGTAGTGGTAGTAGTGGTAGTAGTACTATTAATGGTAGTATGGCAGTGCTACTGGTCTCCACTACCTCCTTTCTAATGCCTTTGCTTTTTATTGTGCCACTGGCCATTCTGTGCCGTTCAATGCACTGTCCTCATCCTTACCCCATGCTCTATGCAGAGCTTACTATTTTGAGGTGATGGTTCTCTCAGAGACTACGAAGCCATCCCAGGGATTTTGAGAACACTGAGTGGCATTCTAAGACAGCCTTCAGCTCTTTGCATATGAGTAATTCCCTCATATACCTGGGAAAACTCACATCTGCACAGATCTTCCATGTGGGCAGTCAGACAAATCAACAGACGGGCAGATCTAGTAACAATAGCTGCTTCTGTCTCTGGTGAAACAGGCCCCAAAGTGTTGCAGAATTTCTCAGCCTTCCAAGCCATTGAGAACCAAAGAGAGTGACTATTTATTCCTCCAGCGTACTTAAGAATCCTTCCTCTTGACTATATGTAATATATTGTGATGGCTGTAACAAGTCTTCATTCTTTGAAGAAGCAGCATGGTGGGATGGGAAGCACTCTGGATTTGACATTAGAGGAGTATGTTTGAATTTAAATCTTGCCACTGACAACCTGAGTGACCCTGAGTAAGATACTTGACCATTTGACCTCTTTATGCCACAGTTCCCTCATATGTTAAATAGAGGGATTAGTTTAGGTGAATCCTAGGATTCCTTGAAGCTCTAATTTCTGATCATCTGAAAATAATAATTTATTTCAATATCTAATTAATATTTGGCAAATGAAGTGTTAAAGAGTAATTATAAAGGCAGTCATATTGATGCTCATGGTGGAGCTGAGAGAAGTTGCATAAGGCTATTGAATTAGTCTTCCAAAGAGGAAGGGAGAAAATGAGAGCAGACACTGACTCAGAACAAAAGACTGAAGAGGGAGAAGTTTTTTTAGTTCCGTATGCCAGGGTAAATACCTGTTTGGAACTGTATACTTCTCTGTGAATACTTGAGGAACTTGGAAGACCTTTGCCTTGAATGCATCATGAAGTAATTTTGGAAACTGATGCTTTATAAATACCAGTATTGAGCATTATGATAGTATGACCTCGTGAAGTTTTCTATGGACAATCTATATCAAGAGCTAGAGGCATCCTGGTACAGTATAGAGGGCAATGGACCTGGATCCAAATCCTTCCTCTGATACTTATCACCTTTGTGACCTTGAGGAAGTCACTTAGCTTCCCCTGATCTCAATGACCTCATCTTTAACATCAAGCTGTTAGGCTTCTGAGGTCCATCCATTCCAGCAATCTCTCTGTGATCCTGTGGACTTTCAGTTATTAGCTAGGTGACTCAGTGTAGAGAGCAGCAGACTTGGAGTTAGGAAGATTTGAGTTTAAATTCTGCCTTAGACTGGTGTTTTCTCTGTGATAATCAGATGGCAAGTCCCAAACAGAATCATCTAGTGACATTTTCCAAACACACACACACACACACACACACACACACATACACACACACACACACGCACACACCCCTCATCCCTTGGGTTTCAATCCAAGCTTCCTAAACCTTTGAGTCATTTCAGAAATGCACACAAGGATTTGAATCTGAGATTCTTGATTCTGTTGTGGCCCATGTTGTTGAATCTAGACCTGATTCATACTCTTGAATACAGAATCTGAGAAGAATTACATTTATCCAGTCTCAAAAAGCAAACAAACAAAAAAACCTTATAACTGCTTTTTTCTGGAGACTCTATTAAAATCCTGCATGTAAATTACTGCTTCATTCTATGGTGAGTTTTCCCACAATGCTATCCAGACAGAGGATAGATAGAGGAATAGATGGATTGATGGATAGATAGATAGATAGACAAAGTCTAGCTATCTACTATTAGATAGATATGTATCATTATATCTATATAACAACATTTTTTGCTCCTGTTTGCTACTCCTTTCCCTCTCTGTGCTAGAGTTGATGCAACTGATGTCAGGTCAATATTTCCATCCTTTTTTTATTTATTTTTTTAATTTCTTTTTTTAAATTTAGTATTTTATTTTCCCCAGTTACATGTAAAAATAATTTGAACATTCATTTTTAAAACTTTGAGTTCCAAATTTTCTTCCTTCCTGCCTTCCCACCCCCCTCATTGAGAAGGCAAGCAATTTGATGTTATACATGTATAGTTCTGCAAAATATTTCCATAATAATCTATATTAGTTACATATATTTCCCTCCATCCTATCCCACCACCCATTTATTCCATTCTTCTCCTTTCACTCTGTCCCTCTTCAAAAGTCTTTTCCTTCTGACTATCCCCTCTTTCAGTCTGCCCTCCCTTCTGTTACCTCTCCTCTTATCTCTTTTCCTCACTACTTTCCTGTAGGGGAAGACAGACTTCTATACTCACTTGAGTGTATATGTTATTCCTTCTTTGAGCCAATTCTGATGAGAGTAAGGTGTGAGTGAACCTTACACCCTCTTACCTCCCCTTTCTTCCTCTCCAGTGTAAAAACTTTTTCTTTTCTCTTTTATGTGAGATAATTTACCCCATTCTACCTATCCCTTTCTTTTTCTCCCAGTACATTTCTCTTTTACTCCTTAGTTTTGTGTTTTAGATATCATCCCTTCATATTTAAGTCACACCTGTGCCTTCTGTCTATATATGCTACCCTAATAATGATAAAAATATTATGAGTTACAAATATCATCATTCCATGTAGGAATGTAAATGCTTTTACTTTAATTAGTCCTTTATGATTTCTCTTTCCTGTTTACCTTTTCATGCTTTTCTTGAGTGTTGTATTTGAAAGTCAAATGTTCTATTTAGCTCTTATCTTTTCTCAAGAATACATGAAATTCCTCTATCTCGTTGAATTTCCTTTTCTCTCTCCTTCATGGGTCATATTCAGTTTTGCGAGGTAGGTGATTCTTGTTGTAATTCTATCTCCTTTGCCCTCTGGAATATTGCATTCCAAATCCTTTAATGCAGAAACTGCTAAATCTTGTGTTATCCTAATTGTGGCTCTACAATATTTGAATTGTTTCTTTCTGTCTGCTTACCATGTTTTGTCATTTAGCTGGGAACTCTGAAATTTGGCTATAATATTCCTGGCAGTATTATTTTTGTAATCTCTTTCAGGAGGTGATTGGTGGATTCTTTCAATTTCTATTTTACCCACTGGTTCTAGAATATCAGGACAATTTTCTTTGATAATTTCTTGATAGATGATGTCTAGGTTTTTTAATCATGGTCTTCAGGTAATTTTTAAATCATCTCTCCCCAGGTCAGTTGTTTTTTTGTTTTTGTTTTTTTTCCAATGAGATATTTCACATTTTTTTCTATATTTTCATTCTTTTGTTTTATAATTTCTTGATTTCTCATTAAGTCATTAGCTTCCATTTTCTCCATTTTAAATTGTTTCACTCTGTCTTTTTGTGGGTTCTACTGCTCTAGAATTTGTTTAGAGTAATTTCTAAATGTATTTGAAAGGATTTGCGGAAGAGTTTAGGCAAATCCCTGCCTTTACTCCACCATCTTGGCTCTATCACCCCTTCTTTTTCCATCTCTCTTTTCTATTCCTCCTGTACTGTTTTTCTTTGCTTTTCTCCAAGTTCTTCCACAGTATTGGTTGGCTAATTCTTTTTCTTTTCCTGCAAACTAAATGAACTTTCTATTTGCACTGATGGGCAGTAGTTTCTGAGTCCAGAGGCCTGCCGGGAAACCCATTATGGGCTCTTTCTGGCGAAGTTGCAATATTAGCACACATGCTTTAATAATTCTATAGAAATTAAATTGTCTCTTCATGGAGGGATATTCTAAAGCTGCATGTGTATGTTCTACATGGGGAGGGACTTTTTAGGTCAACAATTTTGTTCCCAGTGTTGAGAATAGAATAGTTCTGGGAGACATGCCATTGCTATCATTAATGGTGGAAATGGGAGTGCTGTTAATGAGAAACTATAATACATTTAGTCACTTCAGAACTCCTCACAGAGAGATCAAGAATGAAGGAGAGGGCCTGAAGTTGGATGAGAAGACATCTGGGAGTTCATGTGACTTTTAGCCTTTAGAGGAGGTTTGGAGAAAAGATACTTCTTAAACTTAAAGCATGTTATCCCATTTTACCAATGGAGGCCTGGAAAAGTAAGTTGATTTGCCCATATCTTCATCCCAAGCTATTGAGTGAACTGTTTATGTACCATTAGTAATGGATTCCAGTTTCTACAATATAAACTTGAATGGAGACTACAGCAGGGGCCCTTAATCTTTTTGAGTCATAGATGCCTTTGGCCATCTGGTGAGGCCTATGGAATCCTTCTCAAAATCATGTTTTTAAATGCAAAAAAATAAATAAATAAATTAGATTACAAAGGAAACCATTTCTATTGAAATACAGTTATAAAAAGATTTTTAAAAATAAGTTCAAGAAACCCAGGTTAAGACCCCTATTAGGTGAACTGCTTCCTATCCAAGATCATGAACCAATTTAGGCTGCTTGCTGGGCTCAAAATCAGATTGTGTGGTCCTTTGTCTCTTGATTCTGACAAATATGTAACTAGATTAACAAGTATTTATGAAGGGAGATACAGCTTTATGGTAAGTAGCAGTGATGCAACAAGATTAATGTTATAAACTGAAAACAGACATGAAATTAGAATTTGAGACTACTGGAGTAGATGCTGTTCCCAAGAACAGTTCTCAGACTCTTTTAATTTCTCAATTATCTGTGGAATTCTCATGATACATATAGTGTACATATATCTGAATAACAGTCTGTTGCTGCACATTCCCAGATTCCGACAAATCTAGAGTCATCCCATGCCAGGAGCTACTTTACAGTGCTTTGGAATGGTAAAAAGTAAATGGTAACTTTAACTCATCAGATACTAGAAATACCTCTGGAGGATCTCAGGATCTCATTTGGTAAAAATTTAGAGAAAACAAGAGAAACCTATGCAGAGAACACGGGGCTTAGGACTTTCTATGTATGCTCGTATTTAAATCAATGACTAGAGTGACAGACCTATGGCATTGATATTCATTCCTTGGCATTTTCATGTTGGCTAATGACAGCAGTGTCTAAAATTGTGTCCTTTTTACATGTTCAGAGCAAATTCAGATTCATCCTTCTAATATCACCATCTTGATGAACGATTGTAGAAGCAGTGGTGAGAGTTAATGTTCTTCATAAGGTTGGACATTGACAACAACTTGGAATGTTCAGGCCAGAGGGAGGTTTGAAAGGGAAATGTAAATTATCTGGTTAATAGATTTTCCCCAATATAAATGCAAAATCTGCTTTCATTTGCAGGTCACCATGTAAATCATCTGGTTGCCTGGCAGTTTTACACTCTCTCAGGTACTTTGCAAAGGTGATTACTAGGAACTCTGGAGCAATGTAGCTATTTCAGAAGGTTGGTTTGCTATGTGGTGTGTGTTGAAAACTAGGACTTCTCTTGGTTTTAAATTTAGAAGAAAATTTGCTGAACATATCTGTCTTGTGAATTCAGTCTCAACTCAATCCTCAGGAGTTAATACAACTTTAAATCATTTGTGGATCATGGAATTCAGCCATCATCTTAGATTCTTTTTCTCCTCTTGTCTGCTTGTCTCACTTCCCTTCTCTTATTCTCATCACATGCTATAGTAATTAGTGAGTGGAAATTTGGTGGGAGAGAGGCCATATGGGCATTTAAATCAAGAGTCCTGAAATTCTACTGGAGTCATTAAATCTTAAAATCATAGAACTTTAGAGCTGGAATGCACCTTAGCATTCATATATAATTCAATCCTTTCATCCTACAGCTACGGTCCAGAAAAGGGAAGTGACAACCAATATTACAGAATCAGAGGTTATTTGAGTTCAAAGAGACCTCAGAGGCTATCTAGTTATTTGCACATGACTAATAAGTGGCAGAACACAATGCAAGTAGTATGTTTGGAGAAAATTAACCTTGAGATGATGTTCAAAGTGAATAGGGGTTATGAGGTGGGAGAGAACCTGGAGGCAGGGAAATTGATTAATAGGTTATTGTAGTAGTCTATGAGAGATACCAAAGAATTGGAGTAGGGTGGCAATGGATGGAATGAAGAAGAATTGCATGGGAGAGACACTGAGCATGCAAGATCACAAGTATTCAGCAAATAATGAAATATTGATTGAAACCTGTTTTAGAAGGAAGGCTGAATCATAGATTTAGATCTGAAAGAGACTTTAATGTTGTGTTTCAGTTATTTCAGTTGTGTCCTGACTGTTCCTGACTGTATTCGGGGATTTTCTTGGCAAAAATACTGGAGTAGTTTGCCATTTACTTCTCCAGCTTATTTCACAGATGTGGAAACTAAGGCAAAAAGGGTTAAATAACTTGCCCCAAATCATACAGCTAAAAAGGGTCTAAGGCCAGATTTGAACTTCTTGATCTTCTTGACCCAAGGCTCTGCTCTCTATTCACTGTGGCACCTAGCTGATTCTAAAGAGACTTTAAAAGTAATCTAATCCTTCAAGCCTCATCCACCCTCACCTCCCTCCTTTTTTTTTTTTTAACAAATGAGGAATCCGATGCCTCAGATTCAAGGCATCTTGAAGATGGCTTCAGCAACTTGATTTGTCCATATCTTCGTCCTAATCTATTGAATATATTGAATATATATCTGTTTATATATCATTAGTAATAGATTCTGGTTTCTACAATATAAGACTTGGATAGATACTAGAGCAGGGTTCAGCATCTTGCACCAAGTCACAGAGGTAAGGTGGTCAAGCTAGGATTCAAATCCAGGTCTTTTGACTCTAAATCTAGTGCTTCTATCGTATCAGAAGATTTTGAATGATGACTGGTAGATTTGTGGTGCCATTAACAAGACCCCAGAAGTCAGAAGGAATACTGTTCTGTGGGGAAACATGATGAGTTCAGCCTAGGTAACATACTTTGCGTCTTACTGTTCTAACAATTCAAATCCTTCTAACCTGGCAACTCTGAGTTTTTCTTGTCCATGAGGATATCATAAAATACTTTGTCGAATGCCCTTAAAATCCAGGTATGTCATTTCCAATAGCTTTTTCCTGTATACTATCACCTTAACAGTATTAAAAAGAAATGAAGTTATTCATTTATTTTTAATGAATTTATCTTAGCACCTAGTGATCACTATATTACATCTTAGGTTACTTACAAATAATCTATTTAGTAAACATTTCCAGAATTTGCCAAGGTCTGACAATCCTACTTGGAAAAGCCAGGGAATGGAACCCCCAAAAGAGATTTTGTTGTGGAAGCTGTCTTCTTGCTTAGATAGTAGTCTTGATTTAAATAAGGGTCATTCTTCCTAAAACATCAAACTTAGAGCAACTGACTGTCTGGGGTTTTCACTTTTATGATTTTTATGTATAAAGTCATGGTCCTGAGCAAACTTTATTTTCTGAGTACATCCTATGTGTAGATCACCATTCTAACTTTAAAAGCAGTTTCTCTTTAATTGTCTTTATTTTCTTGAATATTTCTCTCCCAACTCTCAGTTTTCTTTTCTACAAAGATATGTTCTCTAGTATTTTCCTGGAGTGAATCATACCCCGATACGTAGCAGCAACTAGGTGAGACTCCCTCTTTCTGAAAAATATGCGTTTTTGTTCATTTGACCTTGTGCATCTCTCCTCATGAGCTATTAAAAAAATTCATGTATTTTATTCCCTGGGTTTGCTTATTATTCAACAACTGCTGGGTACATTAGCAAACATAATTAAACACACACACACACGTATACACACACAGTTTGACCACTGATCCACATGCCAGCCACCTTGTCTAGGATCTGCAAATTCTCTTGAAATATGTAATTAATATTTTATTGCCACGAAAACAGTAATAACCTTGAAATAAATATGACCAAAGAGAACAAGTCAGGGCTCTTATTGTAGCTGCTAGGACCCCAATACATCTTATAATGATCTGTGTAATCCCTTGTGGCTGATATATCACTGGTAGATATTCATATAGCCCCTGTGGGTCCATGATCTGCACCTGATAAATTGGTCATTTATCGAAACTAAGTTGGCTGGTGGGAGCCACCATGTAGTACATAGGCTATAAGGCCATGCTAACCACCAACAGCGATGCCAGACTGTTTGGTGAGGCAGGAGAACCTAAGGGAAGTGGTTTGAAGTCTGACACTGCATTTGCTACTATTTTTCACTCAGACAAGATAATTTCTCTGATCCTTGCTTCCTCGTTTGTACGATGGGGAAAATGACCATGATATGTCTAAATAACTCTTGACAGTGCCCTTGTACTTAAAATGTTTTATTGATAACTTTTTCAATCTCATAGTCATTTTTTGGACATTTCCTCCTTTCTCATTCCTTTGTCACAATGAAAGACAATTAAGCAAAACCAAGTGACATAGCAGCCACATCTGACAGTGTATGTAATTTTCTGAACCTGAAAACTCTTACTTCTTACCTCTTAACTCTTACCTCTGTGCATGAAGGAATGAGGTTCATTTCATCTTCTGTTCTCCAGGAGCAAAATCAAACACCATAATTATTTAGATTTTGGCTTACTTTTACTGTTCTTTTTGTTTTTAACCATTGTGCATATTGTTCTAGTTCTGGTGGATTTACTCAGCATTGATTCATGTATCTTCCCAAGTTTCTCTAAATTGTTAATAATCATCTTTCCTCAAATCCAGTAATGTTTCAGTACATTTTTGTAATATAATTTGTTCAGTCATTCCTCAAAAAATGGCCATCTGCCTTAAGTCCTTTAATTTGTACTATAAAAATGATACTGCTTGAATATTTTGCTGTTTGCAACACCTCCATGTCTGAAAAGCTGTGATTTTAGAGATGCTTCATAAGACAAGATGATACTTCAAGAAGGGGACAGGAGGGAGAAGATAATAGAAGGGACCACAAATTGGGGAAAGAGATAATCAGAAGCAAGCTCTGTTGTGGGAGGACAGGTCAAGGGAGAGAATGGAATAAATGAAGGGCAGGATAGGACAGAGGGAAATGTGGTTAGTCTTTTACAACGTAACTATTATGGCAGTGCTTTGCATTGTTACACATGTATGACCTATATTGACTTGCTTGTTTTCTCAGTGAGGGTGAGTGGGGAAGGAGGGTGAGAATATGGAACTTAAAGCTTTAAGAATGAATGTTAAAAATTGTTTTAGCATGCAACTGCAAATTAAGCTATACAGACAATGAAGTCTAGAAATCTATTTTGCCCTACAGGAAAATAAAGGGGAAAGGGGATGGAAGAAGGGTGGGTAATAGAAGTGAGGACAGACTGGAGGAAGGGGTGGATGGGGTGCATGCTGTCCTAGGATGGGAATAGGGAAAGATGGAGAGAAAATTTTGAATTCAAATTCTTGTGGAAATATTAAGAACTGAAAAATGGATAAATTATATATTTACAAAAAAGATGATACTTAAAACCTTCAGTGACAATGTTTGTGTGACCCTTCTCAAGTCACTTAACATATTTCAGCCTCAGTTTCCTCATCTATAAAATCTGTAAAAACAAAACAAAGAACCCCCACCTCATAGGATAGTTATAAAGCACAGGGAAAATGTTACAATTTTATTTTTAACTGATGCATAATGTCCCTAGACATAAAGGCAGACCTCTTGTACCAGATTTGTCTGTGCCTTTGACCTGAGATATAGGGACCCTTCAATTGTTCTATCAGGTGCTAAAGGTCAGTACTGCCTCTACCCACAAAGTGATTAGATGAGGAGGTCATATAGGGCTGAGCTGAACTGAACTAATCCTGGAGGTGTGGACCATGCTACTACTCCTCTCTGACATGTGTATAGTGCTCTGATGTATACCAAGTACTTTTATTACATTATCCCATCATAGGAATGAAGAAGAGCCTTGTCGGGGATGAGGTGGTAAGACTGTCAACTAAACTCATCTCCTATCTGGAGACAGGCCCAGACAGAATGAAGTTCTGGGCTCCTCATAACTCTCAGTCCACCTCAGGGACCTTCCCCTACAAGTGCCTCTCACTGTCCTGGCATTGCTTGGATGAGAGCATTTTTCTTCTCTGTTTGTTGATTGATAAAGGTCACTCAGAGGTGATCTTTTGATTTTCTCAGCTATAGACTAGGGGAGGCAGAGCACAGAAACTATATGGGCAGTTATTTAAATAACAGCAGCAGCAAAGAAGGGGAAAAAAGGAAAAAATAATGCACCCAATAAACTCAGGAACCAATGATGAAGCACAAAAGAGATGGTCTTGTTTGGGGGATGTTCTTGATCATTTAGTGGTTAGTGGGGTTTGGCTTGCTTACCAGTTTATTATCTACTTTATATGCTGAGTGTAAGTATCTCTGGTCAGTGTATCAGGAAAATAAAAATATTCCTAATGGGGAGGCTATTTAGCTCAGAGAATACCCTCTAGGGGAGCAGTAGAAGTGTCTTGGCCGCTTAATATAGTGACCTGGGAGGGTCTGAGAATCATTCCTTTGGGAAGCATTTTCTCTTGAGCCTCTGAGGAGGGGGGTTTCGAGAGCAGAGAGTAGTATGCAGGATTTAGCACTTCGTTCTCTGGGCTTTTATTGGACAAGGCACTTGCTCCTTTTGCCTCTCAACTTCCCATCTGTTAAATGGGGATAATGATCTTTGCTGTCGTATTCATCTCATTCATGTACCAATTTCATTACCATGCTCACTTTCTGAAAGCCCTCACAAGCTTCTCGACAGTAGGACCTGTGCCAGGGCTGTTGTCTAAACTTAAAATCAAGGTTGCATTAAACCCTCTAATTTCTCACTCAAAGCCTTTCATAATTTGGCTTACCCTACGGATTTGGATCCTTTTATCCATCCAGCAAACACTAATTAATCACCTCCTCTGTGCTAGATGCTGAGGGGATAGAATGATGGAGAAGACAATACCCTTGCCCAGTAACCTAATGCTGCCCTTGTTCAATCCTTTCCAGTTGTGTCCAACTCTTCATGACCCTATTAGGGGTTTTCTTGCCATTTCTTTTTCCAGCTCATTTTAGAGATGAGGAAACTGAGGCAACTGGGACTAAATAACTTGCCCAGAGTCACATAGTTAGTAAGTGTCTGAGGCCAGATTTGAACTCATGAAAAGGAGTCTTCCTAATTCCAGAGCTAGCACTCTATCCACTATGCCACTTAACAGCTCCTTGCCTAATAGAAAACACAAAACACATATACACATAATAACTAATGTAAAATTGCATTGGACTGCATAGTTCTTAAAAAGGAGATGCAAATTGCCATGAAAATTCCAAGAAGGTACAGAAAACTGACTGATCATGAAAGACATCATAAAAGAAGTAGAATTTTAGGTATGTTTTCAAGTATAGCTGGGATGTCCACAAGCAAAGATTTGGTGGGGGAAGGGTATGAGATAGGGTAGGATCATTCAAAAGTAGGGAATGACATGAATGAGAGCAGGAAAATACAGTCTATATTAAGGAATGGCAAATAGTCGGCTTGGGAGTATATATGTCACAACGAGTAGATAAGGACAGATAGATAGCCTGAAGCTATCTATTTAAAAATAAGATCTGGGGGAAACACACACACACACACACACACACACACACACACACACACACACACACACAAAATAAGCTTTCCTACTTCAAGGTATAAGGTTTAAAAAATTTTCACTCAAGAATGGTAGAGAACCTCCCCAGAGAATTAAGACGAGCAAGGAGGCAGCAAGTCTTTGTGGTCCAGGATGTTGATACTAGGTATGGGTTGTCAAGAGCAGGTTCATAGAGTATAGAATGATGAGTCTGGGGGATTTATAAAAGAAAAGAATGTGAATAAAATTAGAAAATTATAAAAGTCCTCCAGGAAAAGACTTGTAGCAGCACTGGGGCATTTGATCCTATCTTCTATAGGCACAAAAATGATTGCAGAAGCCTTTGAATTTTAGACTTTTATTTGAAAGACAGTGGAGAGCCAGTGAACGTTTCTGAGCCTTGGGATGGTTTGGTGAAAGCTATTGTTATTGTATAGTCACTAAATAGTGTCTGACGCTAGGTGACCCCATGGACAAAAGTCTGATTTGCCATTTCCTTCTCCAGTGTGTCCCCATTTTATAGATAGCTGAGGCAAATAGGGGTTAAATGACTTGCCCTGGGTTACATAGCTAGTTAAATGTCAGATGGGAATTCGATTTCAGCCCCAGTGCTCTATCCACTGTACCACTAAACTACCCAGGTAAGAGATTTACATGATAATTTGGCAGTCATTTAAATAATGGCTTTGGGAGTGAGATGGGAGGCAGGACAATTGGTAAATTCCCAAGGGCAGGGATTAGTACTGTTTGTTTTTTCTGCCTCTCTCAGCACCTAGCATCTAATACAGAATAGGCTCTCAATAAACAAATATATTGGTCTTAATTTATTGGATAAACAGTTGTAGTTATTGCAACTATACGATAAAAAATGAGGGCTTTCTTTCTGACCTGTGATTTCATTGGTATAATGACTCTCAGGTGGGAAAAGTCCCTCTACCAAGGAAGGAAGACAATTTGTAGTCTGAGAGAATTGCCTAGACACACTGACAAATTAAGTGACTTGCTCAGGATCCTGTAGTCAAGGTAAAAGCTCTCAGTCTGCTGAGCCACATGGTATCTAACAAGGGCAGGGACTTTAAGCAAAATCCTTCTCCTCACTTTCACTCAAACTGACTCCAGCTCTTTGTTCCACTGCCTGGGGGCCTTTCCTGATCTACTTTAGATACCCTTTTTCCTCACCTTCAGGGATTCAGTTTTTAGCCTTCTTTCTCCAGGCACAAATGATCGCTCCTCTTCATTCTTCTAACATTATATATTTGCACGCACATATGTATACACATATACCTGCATGTGTATGTAGTATACACAGATATAATACACACACATATGCAGACACAATACCCACAGACATATAACACATGCATATACATAGACACACATATGGACATACATAGACACGCATATATGTGTCTATATGTATGAGTGTGTATCAATTATACTGACAAATAAATACATTGTTACTTAACTATGGCATGTTGGTGTGCTTTGTTTGAAACTAGATTTTGAGTTCAGAGATACTTTCTTACATCTATTTATGTCTCCCAGGGGGCTTAGTGCCCACAGTTCTATGTAAAAAGCAGATGCTCATTAAATACTTGTTGAATGAATGAATAAAATAGCATCCAGAGGCTAGTAGGATGCATTATGGATAGAGCACTGGAATCAGAAGATGTGAGTTCAAATTATCCTCAGGCACTACCTGTGTGACCCTGAGCAAGTCAGTTAACGTTTGCCTCAGTTTCCTCAAATGTAAAATGAGGATGCATCTCAAGGTTGTTGTAAAAAAAAAAAACGAGATAATATTTATAAACTTCCTGGCACAGCAGTTGCTTAATAAACGCTTCCTTTCTTCCTTCCACCTGAATTTCAAGCCTTGCCGTTCATTGTGTTGAGAATACAAAGACAGTATTGACACAAGCCCTGACCTTAATAGTTTATAGTCTAATGGGGGTGAATGGTGGTGGAGGAATTACTATGATAAAAGGAGAAGGAGATAAGTCAACGGGAAAGGCCCATACACAATTAACCTTGGCTATTTGAGAGCAAGATAATTTAACCTCTACCTGTGGACGGACTCCCTTGAAGGATCTCAGATCTCTTGGTTTTTTTCTTATTCCCCAGCTTGTCCCCTATTTGTGTTGCCAACTTTTCTTTCTGTTTTCTAAGCTGCATCCTTTCTTCCTTAAAATGCCAAGTGTCCTTCATTTAAAAAAAAAAAAAACAATTCCTAAGAGTTCATTTCCTTTATTCAGTCTCTCCTGACTCCATGGATTAATGAATCTTCCATTAATAGAGAATTTTTTTTTTAAATATGGAATTCACTTTGAAAAGGAAGAAACCACCCAAACTCTCATGAAGTCTGACTGCCTCCATTCCTCAAAGTGATAAAAAAAAAAATCCCCGGATGCAGTTTCACTTACCCAGATTTTTTTTTTAATTAGTTGACCTATGATTTCATCTCTGTAGTGCTCTCCATTAAAGCAAAACAGCACCTAGGCAACTTCCTGTCTTAAACATCTGCCCTGGGTCAGATGTTAATCAAACTACCCAGGGTTCCACAGCCAGTCCCCCTCAGAGACCCAACCTGCCCATGTCTTTCTGACTCTGTGGCCATGTCTCAATCCACAGTGTGACACTGTTTTTGCCCAGCATTGCTGCAGGTCATAGAAAGCTAGCCCTGGACAAAAAGGTGAAGTCTTGAAAGTTTTTCTGGTTCCTATTCTTGTGCATCTTTTACCTTTCTATGGTCATCCCTCTTCTTAATTCAGGCACTAGCATTGACCTACAGCCTCACTGTTTCCTTTGCTCCGAAGGGAAGTTTCTGACATCATCCTTTCTGCTCACTGATTGACCTGTTGTTAATATGCATGCGTTTCTGACAGCACTTACTTCAACCACTATTCACATTTTAGGACTTTTAGCTCTAATTCTGGAATTAATGTTTTTTATTTCCCTCTCATTAGAAGGAATTTCAGGCACCAGAAAGCCGGCTGAGAGGCAGAAATTTTGCTCATTTGCTTGCTTTTTGGGGGGAATCTTTTTTTGGGGTCAGATGGGCTCCTCATAGCATAATAGGCTTAGTATCAGATTGGTCTCATGAAGGCAAACCTGGCTTGAACAGTTTTTAGAAGGGAGCTTTCTTTTCCTTCAGATGTTCTACTGTAGGGATAGAGAGCTGGCTTCAGAGGCTAGAAGCCTGTGCCTGGAAAGTCCAGAGTACAGAACAATTTCTGCCCACTTTTTTTCAAGACTTGGAGCTCATTCTGATGTAGCACAATCCCTGCTAAAGGTCCCCTACCTCTCCAAATATAGATATTGTTTCCCTCCTCCCACCTCTCCTAAAAGCATCTATTCTCACCTCCCTTAACATTAGCCCAACTGTTTCCCTCATCTCCCCTTCCCCCCAGCTTCCCCGATGCATGTTTTATGATTCTTGAGGCATTTGAACATTATTTTAGTTAGTATTTAGTGATCTTTTCATATTGTAATTCCCCCCCTTTTTTGACATTTTGCAACCTATCCTTCTGCCTCCTACATTATTTCTATCTTGGGTAATGAAATTTTTTACAAAGAAGCATGTTGTTGGAAATCATCTTTGTTAGTGAAGGTTTTGCTGAAATGGGAAAAGAGGCAGCCACTCTTCTGTCCACCACGAAACTTCATTGATTCCTCTACAATTTCCATTTATCTGGACATGATACTATGAAGGGAATCAACCAGTGAAAAATCAAGTATCCAATACCTACCATGTGCTAGGCATAATGAAAGGGGACATAAATATATTACACACACATATACATACATATATATATACACATATCCATACATATTATCCGTCCATTCATACATACATACATGATAGTCTCTACCCTCAAGGAGCATACATTCTCTTGGAAAGTGACAAAAATGTTATAAAATAAAGGACTTAAAAGTCAGTTTTTTAAAAATTATGTAGATGATCAAGTTATTGATTCTGTCTTCAAAAAGTCTACCATAGCTATCTTTTAAAAAGCTATAACTCTATAAGTGGCTTCTAATAATTGCCAGAGCAGAGGAAAGAAGGTGATTCTGGACAGAGGAGAGAATGAAGAGCCACACAGAAGCAAAAAGGGTCATGGTCTATTTCGAGAGACAATGAGGTCAAATGGTCTCAGACTGGATGGTTTAGGGAGGGGAGTTATTACTGATCAGTCATAACACACACAATATTCACACGTGTAGATATATACATACATGTATGCATGTATATATTTATATGCACACATATATGTGTATCTCTGTCTGTATATACACATACAGTTTATTCATAAATATATTTTTTCAGTGTGCATCTTGACTTCTTTAGGGATTTAAGAGTCCAATTCTACCAGATTATCAGAATTACTTTTTTAAAAATAATTTTCCATTTTATTACTGTTAAGTTTTTTGGGGGATATTTTAGGGTTATGAACTAGCACAATGTTGCACACCAATGTATATCACAAAATTTAGAGTTAGAAAGGACCTTGGTGACCAATCCATAATTGAGAAAGAATTTCATCTGCAACATAACTGATGATTTATCACTCAACCATAGTTTAAAGACCATCAGTAACAAGGAACCCCTACTTTCTAAAAGAGCCCATTTCCTAATGGTTAGGAAGGTTTTCCTTATATAAAACAAACAAAATTTAAATTAGCCTCTTTGCTCTTCTCCCAATTCTGCTCCTACTTCTGCCTTTGGGGGCCAAACAGAATGATGAAATTAAACAGGATGATGCAGTGGAAAGACATCTCAATCTGAAGTAAACAGGATCTAAGTTTGGATATGTCACTTGTTACCTCTGTGACCTTGAACAAGTCACTTCCCTATATTGGGCTATATTTATTATATACTATATTCATAATATATTTATATAGTATATACAAATATAGTATATATATATATATATTATAAATGTAGTATATATATTATATATATATTATATTTAAATAAAATTTAAATTTTATATTTAAAATTAGAAAGTTCACCCAGATGACCTCTAAGCTACCTTCCAGCTCTAGTCGTATGGCACTATGATAGTTCTTTTCCCACATGACTGTCTTATATTTCTTCAAGACAGTTATTGTGTTATCCTTGAGTTTTCCCTTCTCTATTCTAGTTTCTTCAGCTCTTATTCAAATGGAGATTGATAGAGGCAACTAGCTAGGTAGCCCAGTGAATATAGAGAATGGGACCCAGAGTCAGGAAGGCATAAGTTCAAATCCACTTACTAGATGTGTGACCCTGAGTGAGTGACTTAATTTCTTTGTGTCTTGGCTTCCTCATCTGTAAGACGGCAATAACAATAACACTTATTTTCCAAAGTTGTTATGAGAATAAAATGGAGAAGATTTGTAAAGTTCTTTGCAAACCTTGAAGCTCTACTTAAAAGCTAACTATTATCGGGTATCAACTTGAGCCTTTCACCAGATGAAGGCTGACTTGAGAAACTGGGACTGTGTAGCCTGGAGAAGATCAGAAGTGCTTTTTGATGAATAGATTGATTGAATGAACAATGCATGTGTAGGTGTAAGTGATATGCTCTTAAGATAAGTGAGTGACAGACAGGCTCTTCTATGGCTTCGTAATCAAACCTTAACATACTGCAGTCTTTAAAAATGTATGCTGACATCTCTGGATTAGAAGTCCTCCTTACAAGTACATTAAGACTTTCCATTCATGGATATTGCAGATGCTGACTCTATAGACGTGTTTGGGAGAGCTCAACCACCACACTAAGGTTAAAGCTTCAAGGCAGTACAGAACGATCCAGGATAACCAGTCCTGAGAGGGCTCTAGCCTCTGGCATGTAGTGTGGAAGCAACCATGGAAATGAGAAGGATGGTATCTGAGGAATTTTTAGGGATGCTGCCTGGGAGAAACTTGAGAAAGGTGGAACAAAGCAGTTTCTATTTTGTGGAACCTTTCTGTAGTCTATCCTGGTTCTGGTTATGTGGCGATCACTAGTGGGATCTAGAAATCATAGAATTTTTAAGTAGGAAAGTACCTTAGGGAGCAGCTAGTTGAATTCTCTGATTTTGTAGATCACAAATCTTAATCTATTCCAATGCCCTCTTTCACATGCGAGAAAACTGAGGCTCAGAGAGGTTAAATGATTTATCAAGGGTCAAACAGATAGTGTCAGAAGCATTTATTTATTGGAGGCTGACTACAGAATGGGTGTCTTCTCCATTGCTTTGTGCTACCTCTTGCTGGAGGAGGGCATGGCGAATTACTCTGGTATTTTTTGTCAGTAAATGGGATCACAAAGAGTTGGAAATGACTAAAAAAATGACTGAACAACAAAAAACTGCCTCTTGAGACAACCTATCATAAAATAACAAAGATAATTTTTAAACTGTAAGCCAATCAACTTGACTTAAGGTTCTGCCAAAACTCTAGAACATATTTTTGAAGGAGTGGTTAGTGAGCATCTAGAAAGGTGAAGTTACTAAGAGCCAGCATGATTTTACCAAGAACAGTTCATGCCAAACCAAAGCCATTTCATTCTTTGACTAGATCTTAATTAGAAGATGAGGGGAATGTTGAAGATACAGTTTATCAATTTTAAAAAAAAGCATTGGGTAGTCTTTTGCTATCCTTATGTATGTGATAGAAAGTTGTGATCTAGGTGATTTGCACACACACAGACACACACACATACACACAGCTTTATTCAGAAATAGTTGAAAGGCTAGAGCCAAGGTGTAAGGCAGTGGTTTGATGTCATCTTGATAAAAGGTCTCTGATGGAACATCTTAGGGATCTGTTTACCACTTTTTTTGGCAATAACTTGGATACATGCATAGATGGCACAAAACTCAGAGAAATAATGAATGCATTGGATGATAGAATCATGACCAAAAAGATCTTGACAGGTTAGAACTTTGGTTTGACTCCAGTGAGAAGAAAAATAATAGAGCTAAAGTTTAAAAAAGTAGCCCTTACTACTACATGAGGGAAGTATGTAGAGGCAGAAATTTCTCTGGGGAAAGAAAAGATCTATGAATTTTAGTGGAATGTAATCTCTGAGGCAACAACAGGTAAGGAAGCTAATATAATCTTTGGTATCATCAAGAGATACATAATGGTTAGAATTGGAGAAATGATAGTCCTATTGTACTATGTCCTGTGCAGATAATATCTGGAATATAGAGTCAGATGTGGGAACTACAGATTAGGAAGGATACTAATAAATTGGGAGAAGGCCAGAAGTGGGCAACCAAGATTGTGCATGACCTTGAGTTCATGGTATGTGAGAATTGATTGTAAGAACTAGGGATGTTTAACCAAAAGAAGAAAAGATGGAAACATGGTAGCTGTTTTCAAGTATTTAAAACTGCCAGGGGGAAGCAGGATCTGTTTTTTTCTTCTTCTTTGACTTTAGAGGTGTGGGCTTGATATAAAATAAGACCACCCAAGCAATTAGGGCCGACCAATAATGGGCTCTTTTAGGAGGTAGTAGGTTCCCTCTCTTTCAGTCTTTAATCAAAAGTTACCCAATCACCTGTTTAGTGATTTTTGCTGTGACCAGGGCTGAACTAGATCAGCTTCCTGAGATTCTGATATAACAGAAAGAACACTATCCCAAGAGTCAGTCTAAGCTACCTTCCAGTTCTAAATTCATTTATACTATGTCTCAGTTGTCATTTCAAGGCAGCTAAGGGGCATAGTAGATAGCCTTTTGGGGTAAAAGTTAAGAATATGTAAGTGTGAATCTGATACCTATGTGACCACGGACAAGTCATTTAACTTCTCAGTACCTCAGTTTCTTCATCTGTAAACTGAGGAAGTTGTCCTGAATGACCCCTAAATTCCCTTCCATCTCTGAATCTATGATGCTATAACTCAGCTCCTAGTTTCTTTTTTCCCTGAACTATA
>JAQQSK010003364.1:82500-207500 GCA_028658325.1 Potorous gilbertii
TCCATGAAGGAATGTAAACAGTTCAACCTTAGTAAGTCCCTTATGATTTATCTTTCCTGTTTACCTTTTCATGCTTCTCTTGACTCTTGTGTTTGAAAGTCAAATTTTCTATTCAGCTCTGGTCTTTTCATCAAGAATACTTGAAAGTCCTCTATTTCATTGAATGACCATTTCCCCCCTGAAGTATTATACTTAGTTTTGCTGGGTAAGTGATTCCTGGTTTTAATCCTAGTTCCTTTGTCTTCCGGAATATTTTATTCCAAGCCCTTCGATACCTTAATGTAGAAGCTGCTAGATCTTGTGTTATCCTGATTATATTTCCACAATACTGGAATTGGTTCTTTCTGACTGCTTGCAATATTTTCTCCTTGACCTGGAAACTCTGAAATTTGGCTACAATATTCCTATGAGTTTTTCTTTTTTGGATATCTTTCAGGAGGTGACGGGTGGATTCTTTCAATATTTATTTTACTCTCTGGTTCTAGAATATAAATGCAGTTTTCCTGGATAGTTTCATGAAAGGTAATGTCTAGGCTCTTTCTGTGATCATGACATTCAGGTAGTCCCATAATTTTTAAGTTGTCTCTCCTGGATCTATTTCTCAGGTAAGTTGTTTTTCCAATCAGGTATTTCACATTATCTTCTATTTTTTCATTCTTTTGGTTTTGTTTTGTAATTTCTTAGTTTCTCATAAAATCATTAGCTTCCATATGCTCCATTCTAATTTTTAAAGAATTATTTTCTTCAGTGAGCTTTTGAACCTCCTTTTCCATTTGGCTAATTCTGATTTTTAAAGCACTCTTGTCCTCATTGGCATTTTGGATCTCTTTTACCATTTGAGTTAGTCTATTTTTTAAAGGTGCTATTTTCTTCAGCATTTTTTTGGGTCTCCTTTAGCAAGCTGTTGACTTTCTTTTCACGATTTTCTTGTATCACTCTCATTTGTCTTCCCAGTTTTTCCTCCATCTCACTTATTTGATTTTCAAAATCCTTTTAAATCTGTTCCAGGGCCTAAGACCATGGCATATGTATTTTGGAGGTTTGGGAAGCAGAAGCCTCGATTTTTACCTCTTCTGCTAATGTCGTGCATTGTTCTTCCTTATCCAGAAAGACGGAAGAAAATACCTGATCACCAAGAAAGTAACCTTCTGTAGTCTTATTTTTTCCCCCTATTTTAGTCATTTTTCCAGCCAGTTACTTGATTCTTGAGTCCTTTGTCAAGAAGAGGGTATGCTCTAGGGACCTGTAAGTTCTAAGTTCTTCCAAGGAGGTACAATCAAGGGACAAGAATGTATTCCTCTCCTGGCCTGCACTCTGGTCTGGGAGCAACCACAAGTTTTTCTGCCTAGGATCTGTGAGTAGAATTCTCTTTCCAGAGCCTCCACTAGCTTCACCAGCCAGCGCTCCTCCTCACCCCAGGGCTGCCACTCAGGACTGAGATCCATCAGCTCTTGATGGTCTTTAGGCTGAGGGTTCCCAAAATGGACATTGCACTGCCTAATGCCAACTAGATTTCGGACCCTGCTTCCTTCTCACCCAGGTGAAAGAGCTTTCTCATTGATCTTTGAAGTTGTCTTTGGCATTTGTGGAGATCTGGGAACCACAGTTGCTGCCTGGAATTCCGAGCCCCAGTCTGCTCCAGTGTTGTCCTTGCCTTGTAGCATGGCCAAGGCTGTTATGCTCCAATCTGAGCCCAGTGCGACTGGTCTTTCCTGTTGACCTTCTGGGCTGTCTTGAGCTGGAAATCTCTTTCACTCTGTCATTTTGTGGCTTCGAGTGCTCTAGAATTTGTTTAGAGTCATTTTTTACAGGTACTTTATGGGCTGTGGGGAGAGAGTTTCTGCAGGTCTGTCCTACTCCACCATCTTGTCTCTGCCCCACCAGATTCACTTTTTTATGCCCTTATTTGTCTTGGTCTCTAATTTCCTATTAACTAGGAAATCCACTTCAACTTAGTAACCATTATCATAAGGCAATTTGGAATGGTGGACTCTTGTGCTCTTAACTTGAGGATGTTGGACAAGGGATTTTTGCTTGCTTATAGTAGGTGATTTCTGAGCTGCCTCCCAAATTTGAGATTCTGAATGGAATTTTTTCATTCGCTAGTGACTAGTTTGGGATCATAGATCTTGAGCTGGAAGAGACATTTAATACAATGTTTCTATTGACAAATACTGTCCAGTTCCCCAAATACATTTATCCTACTCAGTTCTTGAGTTAGTTCATTATCTGTCTTGATCAGATCATGACTTTAAAGCTGAAAAGAACCTCAGAGACAATATATAGACCAATTCCCTCATTTTATAAATGAGGAAACTGATGCTCAGGGAGATTAATCAAGTTACCCAAGGGAACACATCTAGTAAATATTAGAGGTGGGATGTGAGCAAAGATCCTCACATTTCAGGGGTAGTACTTTGTCCATTTTGCCATACTACCTCCATCTGTTTTTCTTATCCATGTCACACAAATTGAGGGAATAATTTGACAGGATGTCTGTTGAGCTCTTTAGACAAGGTAAAGTTTTCATCCACTTTGTTTCTCTAGTATGGGTGGTCGGTCCAGTCTCTTTTGTATTACTATGAATTTTAATGAAGAATCATGATTCCAGAGTATGATGCAATTTGTGAAATGTAGACTATGAATAGATTTTTATACCTATTAAAATGAAGTAATATTCGCTATATGCTCAACTTTTCATGATTCCTAAATCCAGTAGTATTAAAGACAAGAACTCCAATGTGTTCTAACAAAATCAGAACTGCAGGCACTGATTAGAATTATGAGATTGAAAGTGACAAAATAATGAGTAGAGTGAAGTAGAGAGAAGGCCAACGTGATGTTGCTGTGCTTGTCTAGTAGTATGTTTTAGGAACAAGGAGACATCAGTAAAATTAAAATGTAACAAATTTAAAATAGATAAAAGGAAATTCTTATATTGCAGTCAATTACTAATCTGTGGGTCTCAGCACTGCTTGGGAGCAAGGAGGATGGCAACAGAGTATGACCTAATGAAATATTAATAGAACTCAGAGGAGCAAGTAGATAGGGGATCCATGAAGCAGAGAATCTTACCTTCATCTGTACAACCAATTTATGCAGTTTACAGTAAATCAAGTCATCTGGTTTTGTCCCAATTTTTCTATTTCAGGAACGTAGATAAACCAGGCTTTCTCAGTGCCTGCCTATTTGTTCTCTCATTCTATCTCAAATCAGGAATGTTTGGGGGAAAAAAACAGAACAGCCTATATTATTAATTACAATTTGATTGTGAAGTCTTGTTTTCTTATAGTATGAGGGTGAGGGGATTTGATGGCGACAGTCTTTGCTCTCTCTGTAGAGGTACAATGCCTGATCAGGATTTACCTCAATCTCAAGCCAAGGCAATTTGGACTTCTACTGTTAAAATGTAAGTGGATTTAGTAATATGAAGTACCTCATGATCTTGGGCCCTCAAAAACTCAGATTTTGGGTGAAATCTAGAGCTTTGAGTTCTCTTTGTAGAAAGAAAAAGAGTTTTCCCGATGCATCAGATGCATAGCTTAGGCAATTAAAATAACAAGAGGACTAGCACCTCTGGTGGGAGGGCTTACTGAGCCCTTTTTAGGGCTGTTCATCCACCTTTTGTGTTCAACTGTCACCCAGCTCTCACTTGTGGCTCTAAGAAGTTCTAACATGTGCAGCAGTCATAGCTTGGCAAACTCTCAGCAGACAGGTTACACCAGGTTGAGGGGAATCTGTGACCTCAAATCCCTCAGTGACTTTGGGGAGGGGGCGTCTACTCCAAGCATGTGAAGAATTCCCTCAGCAGAATGGGCAGGTGAGAACAATTTGTTCCAATGGCCATGAAGGTAGCTGAAGCAGTCTATGAAGTCCTTAGGCATTGGAGATGCCAAGATCATCCACTGCATTATAGGTCATAACCAATCATCGTGACTTTTGTCTTGCCACTGGACTTTTGATGACTCTGGAAGAGACAATGAGGCCGATGACTTTGTACAACTCTGCCTCACTTAAATCCAATTCATACATGAGTCATGGTATCATTGATCCTCTTTGAAAATGAGGGATAAACAATAGGATTGTAGGTCTTGAGCTGGAAGGAACCTCATAGGTAATGTAGTTGAATCTTTCCCCCATTTTAACAATGAGAAACTTGAGATCAAGAGAGTTGAAGCGACTTGCCCAAAGTCACAAAGGTAAAGAGTTTTAGAGGCAGAAATGTCAAAAAAGTGAAATGAATTATCAGCTAGTAAGGGACAGAGCCAGGATTTGAACCAAGGGCCTCTAACTCATATGAAAGGATGAAAATAAAACACTGGGATAGCTTGGTGGCAGAGTGGATATAGCATTGGCCCTGGAGTCAGGAGCACCTAAGTTCAAATCCAGCTTCAGATACTCCTAATTGTGTGACTGTGCAAGTCATTTAAACTCAGTTACCTCCAAAAGAAAAGGAAGATAAGACACCCAAGAATAGTGTACAGATGAATAATATGCCTCCCTGGAGTTAGATGTACTATTAAGATACAAATTAGTGGAGTAGACAGAGTCTTAACTTGGAAGAAGATCTAAGTACAAATTGTTCAACCCAGAACTTCTTTCACGCCTTCTGAATCTTACCTCCCATCCCCTTTTGAACTCCCTTTTATCTGTTAACTTTCCTCACTTGAATGTAATCTTCTTGAGGACAAAGACTCTCCTTTTGTTTGTATTTTATTCCTAGAACCAAATACAGTGCTGGAAGCAGTTAATCAATTGCCTATTTATTCGTCCACCCACCTGTGTATCTATCTTTGTGTGTCTGTATATCATTCTGTAGGACAAGTCACCCTATTCCAACTCCAGTTTCCTCATCTGAAAATGCTGGCATTGTTGTTCAGTCATGTCTGACTCTTCGTGACTCCATTTGGGGTTTTCTTGGCAGAGATACTGCAGTGATTTGCCATTTCTGTCTCTAGCTCATTTTACAGATGAAGAAACTGAAGCAAACAGGATTAACTGACTCACCCAGGGTTGCACAGCTAGTAAATGTCTGAGCCCGGATTTGAATTCAAGTCATCCTGACTCTAAGCCTGACACTATATCCACTATGGTGCCATCTAGCTGCCCCATCTGTAAATTGGGGCTTGTAATAATTCCAGCACCTTCCTTTAACCTTTCAAGGCTATTATGATATAAAAATGAGACAATTAATCAATAAATGTTTGCTAAGATATCATATGAAGAGCTTTGGAGACATTGGAGGGATATATAAATGTCACGTGAGTATTATCTTTTTTGTGTCTTTTTTTAAATTAACTAACTAGAAAAGCATATTCTGTTTAGGGAAAATATAAATCTAATCAAATTGGGCATGTTGGTGGCAATTCACAATCTTCTTTCACTTTTTAATCTTTGTTCATGCATGAACATGTATGTCATCTATACCTGGACATATTTGTGTTTAACAGTGTACGCAATGCTACTAAATGCGCTCTTTGGAGTATACTGTTTCCATTGCTGATGTTCAGAGTACCTCACTACGCCCCCCAGTTTGCTAGGTACTGCAGAGTAATTAAAACCCACGATACCTGCTTGCATGAATGTGGCTTCATTTTGCTCTGTTTCCCTGGGAGGGCCTTGAGCATCCAATCTCAGATGAGCTATAGCTGTCCCCCAGCTTGTGCTTAGACACTGGCAGAATTCTGAACCATTGCTTCAAGATTCTAGTTTTTGACATTCTGCTGAGATAAACATGTTAATGACAAACTCGGAAGCTGTGATACATTCTCTGATCCTCTGGTGGGTGGAGCATAGGAGATGGTGGTACAGGGAGGGAAGACAAAGAGTTTTACAATGGAGTAACGATAGGGGAGATGCAAAGTGATGAATTTCCCCATGAAGACTTCCTACAGAATTATAGAATTCATAGCTGAAAGGAACTTTAGAGATGAGCTTTATTTCTTTTAGGCTGTATTTATAGAAAGAGGAGGATTGAAAAGAAATAGAACCACTGCTCTGATATTGGGTTTTGATAATGAATGGAAGGAAAATCTGTTTAACTCTTATTTTGATATTTTTTTGTTTGTGACTAGGAGAATGATCTTTGGATTTGAAAGAAAGGAATGGAAATGGCTAAATAACATTGATTCTCAAAATAAAAAAAGGAGCTAGAAAAGAGGGCATTTCACTGTCATAGAGGAATTCTCATGCTGGAAGGCCCGGAAGAACTTTATCCCAAAGTGCTCAGAGATATGGCAAACATGACTTGTGAACCATTGTTAGCAATTTTTGGAAAGAAATTGTAGAGGAGAGAGGATTGCAGGACTAAAAAGAGGCAGATATCTCTATTTTGAGAGAGAGAAGAAGGAGGAGGAGGAGGAAGGAGGAGCAGGGGGAGGAGAAGAAGGAGGAAAAGAGAAGAGGATATGTAACATATAGGCTACTGAACCTTGATTTTGATTCCTGAAAAACATATTTCTAGAACATATTGTCAAAGGGATGGTTTGAGAATAACTAGAATGAATTGAACAGGAAGAGCTAGGATAATTTCCACAAGAATACAACATTCCAAGTTAAACTTATTTCCTTTTTTGACAGGGTAATCAGATTGATAGATCAAAGCAGCAGTGCAGAAACATAGTTTACCTAGATAATGTTAAAACAATCTATGGAGTTGTCCATTCCATTCTTATGGACAAGATGAAGTCACTTGAACTAAACATTGCCTTATTAGGTGGATAAATTCAGAAGTGGCTGAAGGGTCAAACCTAAGGAGTAATCTTCTAGGTTCTCGAGTGCAGCTTTTTTGACTGAGTACAAGTTTTACAAAATAAATCCTTTTATTAAGGTGATTTATTTTGTGAAGTTTGGATTCAGTCAAAGTGCCACACTTGAGGAACTAGAGAGTGGGTGATACCATAAGTAAATTAGGGGAGAATGGAACATTTTACGTGTCAGATCTATGGGTAAGGAAAGAGTTTCTGACTAAACAAAAGGTAGAATCATGAGTTCTAAAATGGATAATTCTGATTATATTAAATTAAAAAGGTTTGCACAAATAGAACCAATGCAGCCAAGATTAGAACGGAAGCAGAAAACTGGGAAAACCTTTTCACAGTAAGTCTTTCTAATCAAGGCTCCACTTCTCAAATATATAGAGAACTGAGTCAAATTTATAGGACTATGAGTCATTACCCAGTTGAGGTTATCAAAGTTGTCTATGGTCATATGAAAGCATGCTTTACATCACTCTTGATTAGGGAAATGCAAATTAAAACAACTCTATGATACCACCTAATAAGACAGAAAAAGAAAATGACAAATGTTGGAGGGGATATGGAAAATTGGTATACTAATGCACTGTTGGTGAGGTTTTAAATTGTTCCAGCAATTCAGGAGAGCAATTTGGAACTATGCCCAAAGGGCTATCAGACTGTGTATACTCTTTGACCCAGCAGTATAATACTACTAGGGCTATATCTCAAAGATATTTTTAAAAAATGAAAAGAACCTATTTGTACAAAAAAAATTATAGCAGCTCTTTGTGGTAGCAAAGAATTGAAAACTGAAGGGGTGCCCATTAGTTGGGGAATAGCTGAACAAGTTGTGGCATATGATTGTGATGGAATACTATTGTGCTATTAGAAATTATGAGCTAGATTGTTTCAGAAAAAAACCTGGAAAAATTTACATGAAGTAATGCAGAGAGAAGTGAGAACATTTTACACAGTCAGAAATACTGTACAATGATCTGTGAATGACTTAGTTATTCTCAGCAAAACAATAATCTAAAGCAATTCCAAAGGACTTACCATGAAAAATTCTTTCCACCTCCAGAGAAAGAGCTGATAAGAGTAAGAATAAAGAATGAATGCTGTATGATGCATACTTTTTAAAACTTTATTTTTTGCTTATTTGGTTCATGTTTTCTTTTGCAAACATAGCTAACAAAACGTATATTTTGTATGATTGCATATGTATAATCTATAGCAAATTGCCTACCTTCTCAAAGAAGCAGAAGGCTAAGGAGGGAGAGAATTTGGAATTTAAAATAAAAAAATGATAAAATATTGTTTTGACATGTAACTGGAAAAAATGAAATATAAAAAATTTCACAGAAAAGGGGATTTGATTTAATTGCCTCTAAATTTCCTTGTAGTTTTAAATCTATGATCCTCTAGTTCATAAGTATAAGATGAGGTAATTTGGTAATAAATATTTGCCCAAAAATAGATCTAGTAATCTTTGTGAATTACAGTCCTAATATGAGTAAGTAGTGTGATGTGGAAGTTAAAACATAAATGCAATCATAAGTTAGATTAAGAGAGGTATAGTGTCTAGTACTGTTGTCCTGCGTGTTAGTCTTATCCAGTTCCAGTCATACCATTTCTGGAGTATTGTGTTCGTTTCTGGGTGCCATATTTTAATAAAGACAATGATAAGCTGGAGAGTGTTCAGAAGGGATCAGGAAGGTGGAAGACCTAGAAATGATATAACCCTGTGACTAGTTGAGGGAACTGGAAGCATTTGGTCTGTAGCAAAGACCTAAGAGGGACATGGGAACTGCCTTTACATATTTTGAGACTTCTGTGGAAGACGTTAGATCTGTTTTATACTAGGATAAGGAGCAATGCATAGAAGTTGCTGAAAGGTTGAAGTTTGGTAGAAGGTGTTGTTTTCAGTTGTGCTTGACTCTTCATAACCCCATTTGGGGTTTTCTTGGTAAAAATACTGGAATAGTTTGCCTTTTCTTTTCCAACTGATTTTACAGATGATAAAATTGAGGTAAACCAGGATTAAGGGACTTGCCCAGGGTCACATAGCTAGTAAATATCTGAAACAGAATTTGAACTCAGGTCTTGCTGATTCCAGGTGCAGTGCTCCATGCACTGCTTAACCTGGCTGACTTTTGGTAGAAGGCCAGACTTCTTAAATTGCTTCCAGATATGTACCCACTCAATAGATTTCAATAGAAATCTGGATGACTATTGGTTGGGGGCTTTAGAGAGAAGTTTTGTCTGGGTCCGGGGATAGCTAGATTCTGAGATCCCTTCCAGCTTTGAAGTATTCTGTTCTGATACAGCCCCTTCATTTTTCAGAGATGGATAGCAAAGCCTAGAGAGTGCCTTGCCCAATGTCCCACAACTGGGGACTCTGGTTCTAGGTTCCTTGACTGTACATCTTGTGATCCTTCGACTGCCCTACTGCTTCCCTACCTGTTCTTGACTCACTGACAGGCAAAGGCAGAAAGAAGATAATAGAACTGAGTAGAGGTTTGTCTTATTGGGTTATCTGAAAACTTCCATGACTTCTGGAGAAAAGCACTATCTGGTTGTAGGTCTGGAATTAGAAGGGTTTTTGGAGGTCATTGAGAAATGAGAAAACTGAGGTCTAAGGAGGTTAAAGGACTTGCCCAAGGTCATACAGCTAGTACATTTCATAAGTGAAAGTGTCAGAAGAGTGATCTGTACTGTTAGGAAATTAAAGTAACTGATTTTTATCTATGTAACTCCATGGGGAAGAGGAGGATGGGGACCCAGAGAATAACGTCATTTATTACTAGAGAAGACTATGGGGGAAGAAAAGAAATCCTTTTTAATTGATTCGTAACAAGTGAAATATGTCAAACATCAACAAAAAAAAATCCAGTGTAGGTGCTTGAGATTCATAGTGAAGAATCTTTTAGGGAAACTGAAAACTGAAAATTTTTCCTTCCCAAGGATATGAAGACCAGCCACAGATGTGCACAAGAGAGAATTCTGGATACCACATGCTAATGGCACTGATGGTGGCTTCCACTGATAAGGAATTTCTGCTACTTTAACAGGGCAAGGGGCTGACTCCAAGCTCTTTCAGGATCAGGGTGACACTAATCCCTGATTTAATTAGCCTTGACAGTGAGTGAGTGGCCTTAACAAGTTGGGTCTGCTAATTGGCTACATCTGGGAGGTAGCTGCATTACCTTAAGGGTGTGTCCTCTACTGGGACCAACTCTAGAGGGTAGGAACAGTCAATTCTCAGCTCCCTGACCTGACTGCAAGTGACAGGGAGGAGTCAGTCTGCCTGCTGAGTCACAGCTACTGTGTAGGGAGGTGACACAGACCATTAACCTGGACCTAAAACATCCTGAAAGCAAAACTGTTGGGCAAAGGCAGTTTTAACAGTGCCTACTTCTGGTAGACACAGTGCTCCATCTCCAACCTAGGGAACTTCTGGGGAACAAAAGGCCATTTTTCTCTGTTCCTAAATGGAAATCTCCATATAGATGGAAGTCTACTAAAATGCCTCAGTCTATCCTCATATAAAGGAGAGAAGAAACTGGGAAGAATAAGTGTGGTCTTGGAATGTTTGGGGAAATGATGATGAGACCAAGAACTGACATAAGGTACACATTAAGGTTTGCAAAAGTCCTTTCCGTCATCTCATTTGAGTTTCACAATGACCTGTGAGGTAGCCACTGCTGGCATTACTATCGGTCCCATTCTACAGAGAAGAAGACTGGATGTCCAATAAGAATTATTTGCCCACAGTCACATTTATTTGTTTTTAAGTTGTGTCTAACTCTTTGTTGACCCCCTTTGGGGTTTTCTTGGCAAGGATACTAGAGTGGTTTGCCATTTCTTTTTCCAGCTTATTTTACAGATGAGGAAATGGAGGCACAGAGGGTTAAGTGACTTTCCCAGGGTTACACAATTATGAAGTGTCTGAGGACAGATTTGAACTCTGGAAGATGAGTCTTCCTCACTCCAGGCTCTATCTACTGTGCTTCTTAACTCCCCCATTTCTCCCCCGACCCCTACCAGGATCCAAGTCTGAAAAACTTCCAAGGTTAGAACTTTGATTCTTGAAAATTAGAGCCTTCAAAATTCAGGAATTTTTACTTACTCTCAATCTCTAAGTCTCACTCTGGTTGTAGCTTCCAGAGTCTCCTCTCTGACCACCTGGTGATCTTTAGTCTGCAGCTTGGATGACCCAGAAATTCTGTCTCCTTTTTTAGTGCTTTGCTATCTGACCTCTAAAGATTCCTTCCATAGGAATCAACAGTTCATTTTATTTTCAACAATTATTTTTTAAACTAAGTGAAAGATACATGTCTATCTCTGTCTCTCACCCTGTCTCTATAGTCAAAGCCAGACTGACCTATTGCTCTTAAAATTCACCATGTCTTCTACATCTGCCATGCTTTTATACAAGATGTCTTCCATGCCTGGAATGCACTCCCTCCTTGAAATCCTTTACTTACTTCAAGGCTTAACTCAGGTGTCTCCCTTTGAGGGAAGCCCTTCTTGATTCATGTAATCATTAAGGAGGGAGAGAGGGAGAGGGAGAGGCAGAGGGAGAGGCATAGGCAGAGAGAGAGAGAGAGAGAGAGAGAGAGAGAGAGAGAGTTGATCATGTAGATTAATGGAAAGGATAATCTAAAATTAGCTGGTATTCCAAAATACATACGATACACATAACACACAGAAACATACATTTGACTTTAGAATTTATTTTATGGTTTGAAGGTTTTTTAATCAAATTTACTTTTCTAATTATGTTTTGCTAAAGCAAATATTAAAATTGATTTGCATTCCCTAAACTCAGTGCTTTGCACCCACTAGGCTCCCAGTAGATGCAGTTGATTGACTGACTGGCACCTGCTGGGCAGTGGGGAATAGTTGCCAAGAGTATGCTGTGACAAGAGGAAGTCAACCTGAGGTTAAAAGTTGGATGGGGATAATCCAAAAAGCAGGTAATCCAGTGCATAAAAAATTGACTAGCCTTGGTTGGCAAGGAGCTAAAAGTTTTCTTACTGTCTTGTGGAGGAGGGAGGACAGTACTTTGTTTTCTGGTTTCCTGTTGTGAACCTGTTTTATCCTCTTGCATCCATTATATTTTCCTTCATTGAAAAAAGAGAGAATTAACATGGACATTATCCTTGCCGAGTCCCAGGTGCTTGAACTGGAATCATACAATCCTTATGCAATGAGCTGAAAATGAAATAGATGACAGCCTTTCCTCTAACATCCACCAATTACTTTGCACAGAGTAAGCATTTGGCAAATGTTTGTTGAATTGAACTGAATGAAATTGCCTACCAGGACATTGAAGTTCTGGTAAGGTAATAGTTATAGAAAAAATATCAATTGCTTGGAAAGAAGGTCTTCATTTGTCAATGGAAAGTACCCCCCTGAAACTGCCAAGAATAGTTGTGGCTAAAGCAAACCATTTTATCTTTAATCACATGCAGATAGAATGTTCTAGAACTGGAAAATTAAACATAGGTAAACCACCAGAACTGGATACCAACCACCCAAAAGGTCTGAAGCAACACAACTGTGAAATTATGGAACTATTAACCAAAATGTGGAACTTTTTTTTTCTCCAAATGATTGTTTTGCTTGAGGGCTAGTGGATTGACAATATGAATCCCATGTGTAAGAGGGCTAGAGAGCAGACTCTGGGATTTGCAGCCCACTGAGTCTTGCTTCCGTAACAGGCAAAATGATAGCATCTGTCAAAAAGGATATGGGTAGATAAACACATCTACCCTATTGAGGAAAGGCGATGCCAGAACAAAATATTTTGTGAGACCTAAGCAAGGCTTGAAAACTACAACCCATTTGCTAATAAATATGTGAATAAAATTTTATTTCCTAAAAGAGAATTTTAATTCATATTACAGGTATAGGAGAAGCAAGATAACACAACTATAGTTGTGAAAAAGCATACATCCTATCCATTATAAACATGTAGAAAGGACATATTCTCTTTGGGAACTGTATTTCTACAAGACTAAGTAGAGCATGGTAGATGATGCTTCTGCGATGCAGACTGTGATTGGATAGGACTATTTTCAGCTCTCCTAGTAGAAGGATGATCATAAACTCTTGTGAGAGAGGTGAAATGCAAGACAAAAGGAGGGGGCTAGAAGAGAGCCAGGTGGCTGCCCCGGGTAACTGTGCTATTACTAAAAGGATTTTCTCTCTCTTCTGTGCTTGGAAACAATGGTTAAAGGCATCTTCCTATTTCTTGTTCCTACCTTGAGAAATCATATTTACAAGGTTTTATAAATTATACAAGGTTCTTACACATTCTGGGCCCCTTGGATTTGATAAATGGGCAAATAAGTAACACATCTTAACCCTTGCCTGAATTTTTGCAACATGTGGATATAGCAGAGAATTGTGTGTTTGTGTCCTTTGTTGCCGAAGAAGACCATACCATCAGAGAAATAGTGACATGACTTGCACTTGACTTTGTTTTGAGTGAGGGAGGGCTGTGCAGGTCACCAGCCTCACTTCTCCTCCAGAGCCATCTGAATCCAGTGACCAGATGACCCAGGATGAGGCAGTTGGGATTAAATGACTTGCCCAAGGCAGCACAACTAGTGAGTGTCAAGTGTCTGAAGTGAAATTTGAACTCACATCCTCCTGACTCCTGTACTGGTGCTCTAACCACTGCACCACCTAGCTGCCCTCTGTGGAAATAGCAGTGAAGCAGGGAATGCAGAAATTTGCATTTGCATTTGCAAAACTTTTTTCTTTTCCATTCAGCTAGGTTAATTTGATGGTTAGATAAGTTGATATGGAAAGTAGAGACTAAGGACCTACATTCTCTGGAAATTCGGGAGGTTGTCATTTGGAAAATGGGCAGCAAAATTATTCACTGCTTGATTCTTATTTCTTTGTGTCTATCTTATATTCTTTTTTTTTTTAAGGAAACACAATTTCCCCCTTCATTGTTGTTATATAATTGATTCTTGATGGTTGGGGCAGGATGAGAGAAAAAAATGGAATACTTGGCTTTAGGGAATTGGCTAAATATACAATAAATTTCAAAGTGTGCTACGAACTTGAATGTAGCATCATTGCATTTTGAATGATTCATTGAAGGATCTTTTTTTAAAACTTTATTCTGTGGATTTTTTTTCTTCCATAATGTGGTTCTGAGTAATAGGTCGGGATTGGACTATTTGCTTTAGCAATAGAAGGACGCATTGAATATTTCCTGGCTTTTTTTTCTTATATCTTTTTCTAGGACAAAATTGTCAGAAGGTCTGCAGATACAATTAAAATACAACAATGACTGTCATATAATTTTTCTTATTTTAATAACTATTTCACTGTAAGTCATGTGACTTTATACATCTAGATCTGAAAGGGACTGTAGAAGTCATCTAATTCAACCTCCTCATGTTATAGGTGAGGAAATTGAGGTCTGTAGTGGTTAAGTGACTTGTCCAAGGTCACAATAGTAGTAAGTATCTGAGCTGGGACTCAAACTCAGGTCTTATAGTTCCCAGTTCAGTCTTTTTACGTGACTTGTTACAAAACAAGTATGTGTCACTGAGAGCTAAATTTTATGACCTTAAAATGTACATTTTTAAAATATCATGTGAAATAATTTAGAATACAAAAGTTAACAAATAGAATGTTAAAAATTGTTTTTACATATAATTGGGGGAAATATATATATTTAAAAATCATGTGAAATATTGTCTTTATGTCTGTCTTTGAACTGCTTTATTAGTGTTTGCCTACTCCATTTTCTCCCATCTCCAACTCTAGGTCTATCTCTAAGGAAAAGTCAAACATTAATTCTCCAAGAACAAATTAGAACTCATTTATCTAGAGCTTTTGGAAGGCCTGTGAACAAGAAAATGAGTGGAAATAATTTATTAAGACTTTGAAAAGGCCTTTGAAAAGATTTCACTGTTTTGTTTTGTTTTTTAAAGGTTACTATGGAATTGGTAGGGCAGTGAAATATTTTCTCATAGCCACCAAGTTGACCTAGAGACAGAAAAGAAAGGGGAGGAATAAAATGGACAATTTTTTGGTTAGAGAGAGTTGAGTCCCGTAGGAAATGTTAAGACAAGAATCATTTAGCATTTTTATAAATTACCTGGAAGAGTATATAACCAAATTTCAAGTTTTTATGTAGGAAAAAATGGCAGCATTAGAAACAATCCCCCTGAAGCATGATTCTGGCTTGCACTGTGCTCTGATACTAGTCTTATCATCATGGGCAAGTTATTCAAGGGTGGTTTTTCTCACCTCTAAAGAGGATGAGGAAACCTGCTTCACGGGTCTATTGCAAGGACAATGCTTGGTGATCCTTAAAGTATTCCAGAGATGTCCACTATTATCTTTCTTTTTCTAAGTCATCCAATATACATCACTGTCAGATTCATCTTCCCAATGCTTAGGTCTATTTATGTCACTCTATTGCTCCAAAATCTGGCCTACATTCTACAACTTTCTCTCTGTCTCTGTCTCTCTCTGTCTCTTTCTCTGTCTCTCTGTCTCTCTCTCTCTCTGTCTCTCTCTCTCTCTGTCTCTCTCTCTCTCTCTCTCTCTCTCTCTCACACACACACACACACACACACACACACACACACACACACACACTTTCCCACCTCCATGCCTTTGCCTTCACTAACCCTCATTCCTGGAATGCATTGTCTTCTCAATTCTATCTCTTGGAATTTATTGTCTACTTCAAGACCAAAATGAACTGGAGAGAGTAATTTGGAACAATACCCAAAGGGCTATAAAAATGTATATATCCTTTGACCCAGCAATACCACTTCTAGGGCTATATCCCAAAGAGATCATAAGAAAGGGGAAAGGACCCACATGTACAAAAATATTTATAGCAGCTCTTTCGGTAGTGGCAAAAAGTTGGAAATTGAGGGGATGCCCATCAATTGGGGAATGGCTGAATAAATTGTAGTATATGAATGTGATGAAATTCTACTGTCCTATAAGAAATGATGAACAGGAGAACTTCAGAAAAACCTAGAAAGACATGAACTGATACTGAATGAGGTAAACAGAACCAGGAGAATATTGTACACAATTACATCCAATCTGGTTCTTTTAGGTACTCTCCATAAGTAGGTGGAATGGCAACTTATCTGATATTGCATGTTCATTTAAAAGCACAAATATGTTATTATATACCATATGCTTAACAGCTACTTCATCTATCAATCCACAGAAACTGCTGTGTACCAAATACTCTGCTAGTTGAATATTTCCTACTGTCAAAGCACTTACATTCTGATTAGGGAGTTCTGACTGACTACAGTCTCAAAATCTCTTGGATATTTTGACCCATAACATGCCATCATCTCAAATTCAACAGACCTGGCCCTGAAGTAATCATTTTTACCCTGATCTATTGTCCCTTTCCTACTTTCCAGTGGTAGTGGTACTACTACTCTCTTACTTGTCCAGGCCCCAAACCTCTGCCATTTCCCTCTCCTTCATCCTTTATATTTAGTCATTAAATTTTGTGAAATCTTCCTTTCAAATATCTCCTCTTTTCTCATCATTTCTCTCATTCCCCTGAAGGCCCTTATCATGTCAAAGTCAGATTACTACACAAATCCTCATCTCCAAATCTTCCTCCAATCTAAACTGCATAAAATTACCACATTCATCTCTGGCAAACTCTGGTTTCATCATGCCATCCTTCCCTTGAAAAGAAAAAGAAAACACCCTAATGTTTTATGTTTCAGTTCAGTTTGATTCCAGAAAAAAAAATATTAAGCAACTAATGTATGTAGAGTTTAGCAGTAGGTTCTGGGAGATGTACAAAGTTTAGATGAGACTTAATCTCTGCTTTCATATTATATGGTCTCCCCTGGGCATGTGGCATAGAGTATATGATTAATGCATTAACAAGGTTTAAATCAAAAGGCTATGTGTTTTATATAAAAAAAGAAATAAAAAGGATTGAGGGGATGAGAGAAAGCTTTGTACAGAAAAAGTGACATCATTTACAATACACACCGTCTGTCCAACTTCATTTCTCACAAATCTCCAGCATGAATTCATGTCAAACTTATTGTTTTCATTTCTATAACGATATGACCTGCCCAACCCATACTGAATTTTTTGCTCATGGTTTCCTGGGATTAGTGTCTCTCTATCATCTCTCTCTTTTGCCTGTGCAAATCTTACCCAGTCTTCGCGGTTCAATTCGGAACCCATCTTCTTTATGAAACCATACACTATCACTATAAACCTCATTGATTTTCCCTTGCTCTGAAATCCTATAGCATTTATTATCTTTACTGAGCAATTTAACACTTAATTATATGCTATCTTGAATTGTTTGCTAATTGTTTCATGTTTATTGGCTTGTCTCACCATCTAGATTACTCAAGGATAATGTCTCTTATTTTTCTTGTGTTCCCTTACAACCCAAGGACAGTGCTAGGTGCTCAGTTAATGTGTTGGTTGATCGATTTGCCCAACTGGATGTGAATATTTAAACAATCAACCCATCATTGCTCTGAATTTAGCAGAGTTCTTTCCCTTGAAAATGGAAATGGAAAAACATTCTATTTACTTTTGGACATATAAGCATTCTGAAATTTAAGTTTAATTTTGTGGTGATGCTCTCCATTTAATGGCAGGAAGCCCATTTTCTTGCCATTAAATAACTCTTCTTGATGCCTTGTTATGGTGCCCAGGTACCCAGGGCTCATAAATGCCTTGGCAGAGGAGTAATGGCTCCAACAATCCTACTAAGGGAGGAAGGCATTGAGTATGAGAAGAGCCACACCCTGTTTGAGGGCTAGTCAACCTAATCCAAAGATTTATTATCAGAAGACTGCTGTTTTGTTTTGTTTTTTGCTTGTTTGTTTGTTCGTTGTACTATGGACGTTTGTTCGTCCATAGTAGCTCATGTAGACTCTCTAATTGTAAAATACTTAGCACAGTGGCTGGCACATAGGAGCACTAGATCACTGCCATCATCATTATTTATAAGACAAATGAATAGTTGTGAACTGCATTGGTTGAGGAAGTACCCGCACTGGCTTCCTGATGTAGTCAACCTTAGATATTTAGAGTGTAATGAGTGGAATTTGAATCTCGCCATATACTTACTAGCTAGGTGATCCTAGACAACCTCTTTTAAAAAAGTAACCAACTTAGCAGATATCCAGTAAAATGTGCATTCCCACGTACACAGTAGAACGCAGAGGACCGAACATGAAACTCCAGGTCTCTTACGTAAAGCTGGCTTTTCCTTTTAAGCTTAAGATTGCTTTCTAAGCTCTCCTGTCTACCTAGCCTCTTTCTGAGTCACATGAGCTGTCTCAAACTCAGTTTGTTGATATATAAAATGAAGATAACAACAGCTCCTATCTCATAGGGTTGTTGGAGCCATAACACAGGACGTCTCAGAGACTTGGGGACTCAATGGAAGTAGAATAATTCACAAATCTGTATGTTTTCTTTATACAGATATCATCCAGCAATATTATTATTTACTAATTATAATTATGGACTATATTACCCTGGGCAAGACCATTTAACCTTTCTCAGCCTCAGTTTCCTCATCTATAAAAGAGGACATCATAAGAGCACCTTTTTAACAGGTTTCCGGGAAAGATCAAATAAGAATTTTATCTCATTTGAAATCAAACTATATATATATATAGCAATTTAAAACTGTATATAAATATATATATATATATGTATATGCATGTATATATACACATCTGTATATGTGTGTGTGTATGTATATGTATTTATATATGGCAGAGCTAGGCGGCACAGTGGATAGAGTACTAGCTCTGGCATCAGGAGGACCTTAGCTCTCTGTATAATCTTAGGCAAGTCATTTAACCCTGTTTGACTCAGTTTCATCATCTGTAAAATGATCTGGAGAAGGAAATGGTGAGCTGTTCTAGTGTCTTTGCTAAGAAAACCCCAAATGAAATCATGGTCAATCAGACAAGATTAAAGTGACTCGGCAACTATATGTGTGTGTGTGTGTGTGTGTGTGTGTGTGTGTGTGTGTATTATAGATATACACTCACTCCCTCACACACTTACACACACGTATAATTGTGCTTATATAACTATATGTAGTTTTATAGGTGTTAGTTGTTCTTGTTTATTAATGTGACCATAATTATTGAACTTTGATCCCTTCCTGCTCCTTCTTTATTATTAACAAATCTTGCTAGACAATGAATTCTTCCTATTAGAGGGCCATGAAACTTCTAAACTGATGAGGATGTTTGTAGGGTATAGGGAATTTTCTGTATCTTGTCTAAGTAGTAACTTTAGTGATGCCTGGCGGCAGGGTGCTTAAGGCAACATATCAGATGTAAATCTGCCTTTACTCTGTTTTATCACATTCAACAAGTCTGGGTTTACATGGAATACCTTTCAAATAAAGATTAACAACTCTTTTAAATGATCTCACCATTTGCAATTTGTTCATGGATGCCAAAATTACCTCTGTCTTCTCCCTTGCAGACTTTTTTTTTTTTGGTGAAAAAGACATATTGACAGATGGAAAGGTTGCAAACGCAAATTATCTCAGTGACATATACTTGTTCATTGAAAGGACATCCACGTCCCAGCAAGGGCAGATGTACCAAGCAAGAATTCCTAGACTTCCCAAAAGAATATCTGTAGTTTTGGCTGTACTACATTGGAACATTTGTAGGAGGGGATACTCCTCCCATTTGTAGATTCTGGGGCTCCAAATAGCAACCCTGCCCCTCCTCCCATGCGGTTACTTGTAGGAAGAGAGATAGCATGGTGTAGACTTAGAATTGAAGGACCTAAATTCTAGGGTTGGTTCCGACACTAGCTATCTGATCTTGAGTTACTTTAAACTCTCTGAGACTCAGTTTTCCCATCTGTAAAATGAGCAAAGATCTTTTCACTCCCTACCATAGAGGATTCTAAGAAGAATGATTTGTCAAGGGTAAAGCACCAAATAAACATTGGCTATTGGGAGGAGTGCCTTATAACTATTTTGTGTAATGTAAGCTTGATTGGGACACTTTTGGATGTAAGAAGAGACATAGGCTGGTGAAAGCCCTGTGGTAATCAGTTGTTCAATGAATGTGCTTTCATCCAGGACCAAGGAGACTTAAAATTAAATGTGCCTAAAGTAGAAGCTTTAAAAATGAACTAGTTCATTTCTAGTAAATTTAATTTTAGCCTTTCTGGCCTTGAGAGAAATTACTTCCATTGGACATCTAACTGAAATGATGAAAGTAAAAGAGTTTCAGTGACGTCTGGGAGGACTCATATGAATTGATGCAGAGTGAAGTGAGTAGAGCCAGAGAGCAATTGATACTAGAACACTGTCAAAGCTAATTTTCAAAGACTTAATATCTTAGATCAATACAATGACCAAGCATGATTCAAGATGACTGATCATTAAAAAAAGTCACTTGTCTCCTGACAGAGAAGTGATAAAGTCAAGATACAGAAAGATATATACATTTTTGAACATTGACAATGTAGGACTTGATTTTACTTGATTAAACATATTAATTATAAGGGTTTATTTTTCCTTTTTCCTTATTTTTCCCTAATGGGGAGGGGTGATGGAAGCAGGAAGGAGAAGAAATGAATTCTTATTGATTTTTAAAAAATAAATTTTAAAAAATATACTGGTCATACCTGGACTAGATAAGAATAATCTTTATAGGTGTGCTTTCCTTCTCTCTGTTACTTCTTTCTTTAGCCTTTTAATAACCAGCCATTTAAAAAAAACTGCATTGTCTCTTCCTTCCTTTCTACTCTACCAAGTTAACAAGTTCATCTGAAGGATTTTGCTATGACAAATGCTAGGAAATATCACCCATGATCAAAATGAAATCAGCAAACAAATTCAGATTTGACAACTTAGGATTTGAAATGCAAATAGACTTGTGAAAACTCTGAATTCCAAGAGGACAAATCTGATTACCATGAGCAGGATATTGACTCCCTATTCTTACCACAAGTCTGATTTTCCTAGAAGAGGAGACTTCTGAGTCTAGTTTTATGTGTCTATGTCACATACATGAAAGTTGGCCATATGCTCCCATGATTCCATGTATGTCTCTCTCCATAGTTATTTGTACCTACTGTTTCTTCTGCTAAGCACATCCAACTTGTCTTTGTCCTGTAGTTCTTCCAAAGCCACTAGGTCATCTTCTTGAGAATAAAAACTGTGTCCTTCTTTGTATTTGTATCTCCTGTGCCCAGTCCAGAGCCAGATACAGAGATGGTGTTTAATAGACGTCAGTTGTTGACATTTCCATTTGTTGATTAAAGGAGGCTAGGCTACTAAGTCTTCTATTATACCTTCATCTATGTTCATTCCTCTGCTTCCCTTACTCAAAACAAAGTCAAGTGCAAGTCATGTCATTATTTCTCTGATGGCATGGTCTTCTTTGGCAATGACAGACAAACACACACACATACACACCTTTAATGTTACTACATCAGAAAGTCGGGGCCAGTAAATTGGGGATCAGGAAGGAAACAGGTACTGTCAATTATTGAAAAGGGTACCTGTCTCATTCTCTCCTTAAGGATACCTACCTATAAAACTAGAGCCCTAGGCTTCTGGGGTCTGTGATTGTCAATTAGTCTTCATATTGGAGAGCTATGATTATTGGAATTGGGGTGGGAGTGAAAGAAGGAAGGAAGAACAAAGGAGCCATTGAAATCTCTTTGTGGCTGAACAATACCATCCTAGAAGGAGAATTTGATTATTTCTTTTCTTTTCCAGGGTATCTTAGTTCCCTTGTATTTTATGTGTCTATGTATGTGTTCAACCATGTCTGACTTTTTATGACCCCATTTAGGGTTTTCTTGGCAAAGATAATGGAATGGTTTGCCACTTCCTTCTGCAGATCATTTTACAGATGAAGAAACTGAGGTAAACAAGGTTCAATCTCTTGCCTGGGGCCACACAGCTAGTGTCTGAGGCCAGATTTGAACTCAAGTCCTATTAATTCCAGACCCAGCACTCTTCCACTGTAGCTCTTAGCTGCTCCCTTACATATATATAGTAAGAATCTTTTGGAGTTGGCTATACTACAAGTTCCTAAAGATATTAAGGCAGAGAATACTCTGAATGGCTTGAAGGGTTGATCATACTGCATCATGAGGTCCATGGGGGCTCTGTGTTTGATGACACCTTCTGAGATCTTCCCCATTTTCCCAGAGGTTGCTGTGCCAACAGTTCATAGGAACATCGATGTACATCTCTCAGGAACCTTAGAGATCCCCTATCCTAGTCTCCTCATTTTACAGATGAGAAAATTAAAACTCAGAAGTGTTTAGTGACTTGTCAACATTAAATAATAGCAAATGGTAGTGGAGAGATTTGAACTTAGTTCTTTGATGAAAAAGCAATAATCTAGCACTCTTTCCACTACACTCTGAAATACTCTATCTCTGATGGTGCGGGACTCTGGTATTTCCCATCTTAGATACTCCATTTATAACATGCTGTTTTGAACTCTTAGTGCCTTACAGATCAATATGTTGGCAGCCTGGTGACTCAGTGGATAGAACACCAGACCTGAAGTTAGGAAGGTGTGAGTTCAAATCCAACTTCAGACACTTACTAGCAGTGTGACCTTGAGAAAATCATTTATTTGACTTCCATTTGCCTCTGTTTCCTCATCTGTAAAAAGGAGCTGGTAATAGCCTCTACCTGCAAGGAGTTTGTGAGGCTCGAATAAGATAAGATTTGAAAAGTCCTTTGACAACCTTAAAGCGCTATATTAATGATGGCTACTGTTATTTTTATGGTTGTTATTAATTCATCAGGGGGATGTTTCCTCAACGACAAAAACTCCTAAAGAAAAGAAGTTGGTTCTTTGGTAACCTCTCTGACTTCCTGTCTCTTTTCACTGTCTAAAAAAATTCTCTTCCCCCAGTAGGTGCTCAGTCAAAGCTTTGCGTTGATTAGAACTGGCTCTATATTCATCGTATGGGCTCCATTGTGTTGCCAAAGCAACACCAGCTACTTGTGACCTCACGGCGGGAGGAAGGACCTCAGGAGGGTCACCAGGCTTCATTAACTCAGTACCTTGCCGTATGGAGCTACTTTATCATCTCCCCTCCACCCCCCTTTCCTTCATATGGCAGAAATAATAGCTAGTCTATGAAAGAACCACTTTTAGCCTGGGAGAATGAGTTGAGTTCTCAAAGAGTAGAGGGTGACAAGGATTTGCCCTGAGCCTGAATTCCCAGATAATAGCCTAAGAACTGAACAGACTGTGAAGTTGGTCAACTTCAGGGACCACTTCTTTGTAAGGCGACAGGATGATCCCTGGAGGCTTCCCTGCCGTCTTCTTTTCTCTAGTATTCTTTTGAAAGAAGGAATGTGCATCCAGAAACATTCTGGTTCATAGGTAACTGTGTTCCACCCTATACTCATCAGGGGTTGAATTCTATTAATTCTACCTTGACAATGGTTCTCCCATCTGTTTTTGTTTTCACAAAAATTACTACCACCTACCTTGCTGCAGAACCTTTTCGCCTTTCACTTGGACTATTAATCAACTACTAATTAGTCTCCCTCTTTTTTGTCTCTTTTTTCTACAATCCTTCCTAAACGCAGAATTATCTCCCTAATATTGTGATTTGACTATCACATGCCTGCTCAAAAACATCACCAGGTTCTCTGTGTAACATAATACTAACATCTGCTTGGAATTTCAATCCACCTCTACAATACTGCCTTTTCAGTCTTATACCACGCCACCTCCCTTCACTCAATCTATATTCCAGACTCTATGTATTTGTCTTCCATGCCTGAAACACACTCAGCTGCCTTCTTCCAAGCCATGGAGACAGGAGGTTCCCAACCATACAGGTAGGCTCAACAGGTAAAGTGTATCCTCTTCACTTCAAGTAACCAATTAAATTGAGAGGTAACTTTGGCTGAATTTGAATGGAAACTTCTCTCTATCAACCTCACTCATCTCTGTGTTTTTCAGAAATAATAGCAGCAAGAATTAATAACAGTTTAGAAGCCCTCAAACCTTTCTACTCCAAAGTCTCTTTATTCTCCTCCTTATTCATGGATCATCTCTTCCAGGAAGCTTTCTGTATCTCAAATTTTTATGACTCAATGTTTTTGTATCTCCTTTGCCCCTTCCCATTCTGCTTCCTGTTATGTGTCATTTTCTACCTTTGTAGCAGCTTAGCAAAAGATGATGAATTGGGAAATTACATCCCAACTCATCCCAGGAGACAAGGTCCTGCAGGCATCATGATTCCACCATTTTGCTTTCCTTTGTTTTTTGGTTTTTAATGAATATTGTGACTGCAATTTGCTGGGCAAATTAGGGGTGACCTTTAGGTGTTGAAAAATTGCCTGTGCTTCCTGTTGGTTTTTGGAATGAAGTCATTGTCTGTGTCCAAGCAGCACAAGCATTCTGAAGGTGTTCTGCACATATAAACTGCCATCAGTAATGAAATCTGTTCTGTATACATTGTCTCTCATTATCTCTTTTCATACTTCATCTCTGAAACTTTAATACAATGTGGGCATCTGTGTCTTCCTGACCTTGATCATAGCCATTCATGTCATGGTGTACTAATGGACTTTTTTATTTTTGTGGGGCATGAATGAGAGAGACCTAACTCTACTTTTATATCTTTGGAGTTCAAAAGCTTTGGGGTCTTTTAATTGGTGGCTATCACTTGTTTGTTTGTGCATGTGGGCACTAGACACCCTCAGTGGGTGAGGTTACACAGGAGAAGCTTACATTCAAATTCAATCCAAGTCACCTCCAGCCATATAAGCAGGTTGCTAAAAGTGAGAAAGGTAAGGAGGAATCTTTAGCAGTTTGAATTTGGCTCTATCACCAGTGACATTTCTCAGTAACTTGTAAGAAGCTTGAAAAGTTTACAGTGTTTTTTTTTATTGTTGATTTTTTTTTGCCTCTCCTAAAAGAATGATTGCCATCTTCTTCTTCAAAAGGATACCATGAATCTAGTGAGCAAGAGGTGGCATTTAGCAGAACACACACAGTAGGCATCTAATAAATGTTTATTGATTGACTGTGACTGCCTTGAACATAGCATCACAGATTTAGAGCATGTAAAATGTAACAGGCCAAATGACTTGCCCAGGGTCTCACAGATAGAAAGCCTGACCTTGCCCAAACTCTCCTGGATCAATCCCTCTATATGCACCAAAATTGTTGGCAGGAAAACAGTTTTGAAAAATGTTTACTGAAATGAGATTATTCATTGCCAAACAAACTGAGGGGCTAATGAGACAGTGTTGCTGCTATTGTAGGCTTAGGAGACAAAGAACAAAATATTTATTGGTATGGGCTTGTGTATTTTTCCTTAAACATCTTTACCTAAAAAGTGAATGAGTGCATAGTTAACCCCCTAAAATTTTTTTAGCCTATTTTTAAAGGTGGTTTTAGTTTCCAAAGCATATTTTTTTTTGCATTAACTGGAATAAAAACCAATTGCTAGATTGTAAACTCCTTGTGGGGAAGAGCCGTGAATGAATCAATGAATGAATCAAAGTAATACTTTCAGTTTTCAGTGCTCAGTGTATATTCAGGGAAATTGGAAGAACTTCAACAAGTGTGGGTGGGAGTAGGATGAGAGCCTCTTCCCTGTTACCAGATTACTTTTTTTCAGAATAGCAAATTAAAATCTGAATTTTTTAAGTAAGGATAGATCATCTCTCCTTGCCTTTTCTGCCCTGTAGCCTGGCACAGATAACCTTTCCTTCTTTGGCAAACACATTGATTGGCTTTTCTGTACTACAATGGCATCCTAAGATGTTGTTTTCCAAACAGGTATGGAGTCATTTTTTATTGTTCTTCCCATTTATATATTTTTAAAAATTTCACCTACTTATGTTAAGAAAAGGGAAAGATAATGGTCTATAACCACAGGGTAGATACCAGGCATGTGGTAGCAAATAATCTGGATTTGGGGTCAAAGAGCCTGAGACAGAATCTTAGCTCTGCTACCTGTTTGACCTTGACTTCCAAAGGCCTCAGTTTTATCATCTGTAAAAATATGGACGTTTGGACTAGATACCCACTAAGGTCCCTTCCAATTCCACATCTGTGATCTCTGCTTACACGAGGGGCAGCTACATTGATTAGTAGCTGAATAGGACAGTGGTATTGCTTTTAACACTCGGATCTAGGAGGATTCTTCAGTTACCTCGGGTCTCATACTCGTTTCCCCCCTCCACAGTATGATGAGCTTGCTTGAAGCTATGGGTCATGCTAGCAGAGGAGCTTCTCATGTTCCAAAGTTCAGAGGATATGGGAACATTTATTGTTCCTTCCTGACTCTCTTGCTGTGATCACCACCACCTCTAGGGTTTCAGCATGTCAGCCTGAGGCAAAGAGAGCTATGGGAAGGCTCTGGACACTTGTCAGGCCCTTTGCCATCTTGGAGCAGTCGTCAAGCTTGGTGAGCTGTCTATGCTCAGCCCAAAGGTCCCCATATATTGCTACTAATCAGGTTGACAGGAAGCAAAGGCATTTACACTCCCTGGGTTCCTTTTCAGGCAGCATTACATTCCCGATTCACCAAGAAGAGGCCCATGTCACCTCTCATCCATGTCTTCCTCCTGCTTTTACTTCTATTGCCATTCTCCTTAATGTTCCAAGTTCCCTCATTGTCTTGGTAACAGAAGAGGATCAGCCTGCTACTCCCTTGGTCCCAACTCACTCAACGAAAGTCGTTTTGACATGATGAAAATAAGATTTGGCTGGTGCCAATACGGCCCTCATTGATTTCTGTTTTAACCCATTATCCTCAAAGTGCTTCAGGTAGTGATAGGACTTCCTCTCCTTCAGATTTATACTTTCTGCCTCTGCCCATTGGAACACTAAGTGGGTTGGAAGGTTTTCTTGTTTTATTTCATTTGCTGTAGTCCCGGTATGTAACTTTCTCCAGCCATCATTCACTTCAGTTCAGTTCAGCTAACATGACATCAGAGAGTTTCTCAGTTTGAGGTCCAAGAACCTGAGTTAAAGTCTGTTCTGCACCACTTACTACCTACATGGCCTTGGACCAGTCACTTACCCAACTGTTCTAGAACTCAGATGTTGTTGCTACTTTCCCTTAGCAAATGAAAAAAAAATGGACAAGATGCCTTTGAAGATTTTTCCATTTCAAAATCTGTGATCCTACTTGTGATCTACTAAGTGGGTTAGCATATACTCAAAATGGCTTTTTGTCAGACAACTAGAGAATACATTAGTTGAAATAAAAAGATTTAGCCAAACTGCAAAGTAAATTGAATGACATGAAGATCTTCCCCTGTGCATTCATATTACCAATATGGAAAGATATGACATGTGATAAAAGAACATATATAGTAGGTATACACATAGAGAATCCCTGTTACTAGAGGTAATGTATGGAAGGCTCATATGTAGGAGCACATATAGCTAGGGTGAAACTCATACCTCAGAAGCTCCAAAGCCACTAATGTCCTCTGATAATGTCATCACTGCTTTCTGCTACCACGTGTTGGTCATTGGACAACCTGTACCTATAGTTACCTAATATGGATTCAGATACTTTAATAACAGATGTCCCAGGACTCCATTAGTAGTATGGGGATTGCTCCTCATTGGGTCAGGTTAAGTCATGTTTGGATAGATCTGGTAGAGTATTTAACAAGGACAACAATCCCACAGATTTTATAAGGGATGAATTATGTCCAAGGTGCCATGGATGAGACAAATTCTTCCTTTTAGGGGTGCTCATTCACCACCTCTGAGTTTGAAGAGGAACTGTCCTCTTCAAAAGACAAAAGATGCTGCACTTAACTATGCCTACAATATTTTTGCCCCATCTGTTTCCATGGAGATGATTTTATGGATCCTTCCCAAGCATTGTCCAATTGAATTCTAAAGATGGAATACTATCTGCATCTCTGGGCATCTTAAATGTGTACAGATAGGCCTAATCAATGAGAATTTATTAAGTGCCTGCAACACATCATGCCTTAGGCTGGGAACAGAAGTAAAACTACACAGTAGAAAGTTTGCTGCCCTGAGAAATCAGGAGAATTTCAGCTGGAAAAACTGTAGGTTACTCAGGGTTCTGCCTGCAGCTGTTAAGCAGACGCTGTTGCAGATCTGCCCAATTAGTGAAGGCCCCTTTACAGTAGCTGGACTTGAGGCCTGGGTTCATCCCACAGAATTCCATTAGTCAAGAGGAAAAAGTTGGTGCAAATGTATTTTGCAAGCCGCAGTTTAACTACATGACCTCAAACAAAGCCCTTGTGATAGACCAAAAACCTCCTCTCAGCAAGAACCTCTTACTTTTTTTTTTCCTGATTTCATGTGCGGGAATCCTGTGGATATTACCTTATAATCTTGTGCCTTTTGGACACAAAAGTGTTGGTGAATCCTGAAATCCAGGAGAATTAAGTGATTTGAAGATTGATATTAAAGAAGTTAAAAAGAAAGATTTAAAAAAAATTTTTATCATTGCTTTTTGTTTTTACTCCAAAAAACCCCTCCTACTCTGAATAATGAAGAAATAAACATTTGAACAAGCCAAGCAACCCAGAGACACAATCCACTGTCTATTGCCTTCCTTATCCATAGTCCCCATCTCTTTACTAAGAGGAAGAAGGAGGCCATTCATTACAATTGATGAGAGTTCAGCTATTTTTAGTGTTGCTGTCTATCATTCATATCATTGTGGTTGTGTTTCTTATTTCTTTGATTGAGTTTTGCTCGTTACGCATCAGTACCTGCAAGTCAAAAGAAGGCCTTTTCCAGTGTGATTGTGTAAGTGCATTTTGGTCAGTGTTTTGCTTTGCATTTTCATCTCTGTATGATCCACACCAAGAAAACATTTTAGTATGGGAAAGAGGAGTAGACATTCACTTTGAGAAAGTGTGATGTTGATATTCTATCCAGTGGGAATTGGAGAGCTAGTCAGCAAACTCAAGTTAAAATTACTGCTGTGCTATGAAATATAGGTTATTACGTACCAGTCCAGTGGTTATTACTTGTCAGGGCATATGAGATGATTTAAGACTGATGTTCTTAACTTAAAGTCCATGAACTTAAAAAAATTAATAACAGTGCTTCAATATAATTGATTTCCTTTGAAATCTTATATATTTTGTCTCACGTATTTAAATATTACGTGAAAAGAATTTTTTTCCCTGAGAAAGAATAAAACTATAATTCTGAAAAGAATTATTCTAGGTTTCAACAGACTGACAGAGGGATCCATGGCACACAAAAAGATTAAGAACCCTTCATTTAAGGTGTCACAGTACTAGTTTATCACTGACCTAGAAAATGTTTCTTAGGGTTTCTCAGAGAGAACTGCACCATGATTTCTCCACAGTACTCCTGGTTTGGGGAGATTTAAGGAGGACTCCCAAAGTTAGAAATCTTAGAGGAGGCTGTAAGATTTCAGTGTCTGACCTGTCTCTTGGAACATACTTGAGTACTCGATGCCAATATGTATGTTTATCAAACTGTTTTCATTTAGCAGTTTTTCCAAGGGTCCTCTTTTTGTTATTTCTTTATATGGAGTCTTCCAAGTTTTCTGTTTTAGGAAGACTGCTTATGACAGTTTTTAGTCATCAAGGCAAGAGAGAGAAAGAATAGAAATGATGCCCTTTGGGAAGTGACTGTGGCAACAGAATGAGAAATAAGAGAAGGGAAACAGTCAACAGGAGCAGGGGGAAGAGGAAGAAAACAGAAGAAACCAGAGAAGGAAGGGAAGTCTAGAAAGGAAGAGAAGAATTAGGAGAAAGTGAAAAGAGAGAAATGGGGAGAGGGGATTAAGCCTAAAATGGGGAGAGAATCAAGGGGAGAAAGAGGAGAAAAATGTAATGAAAATTGAGGAAACATATGGGAAGATAGAGAAGACTGAGGAAAAGGAATAAAATAGCAGAAGAAAAGAGGAGAAAGAAGAAAATAAAGAAGGAAAGGAGGAGACTGGAGGGAGTAAGAGGGGAAAAGGATCATGAAGAAGAAGAGGTAGTCCAAAACTAATTGCCCCTTGCCCATCCTATTCTTGGTCCAGCCATCCTGAATGATTCTGAAGAACCTGATTCTCGGAGCATGACTGTTTCTACATTCTTTTCAAGTTACTTAAAAGGTTAGAAGGAAGCAAAGCAGGGAGGGGGCAGAAAACCAAAATACCCTTCACATTTCTGCAGTTTCTTTTGAGTTGAGAATGGCTTTTTAACCAGCGCCTCCATCCAGAGCCTTGTTGCTATGGTTACCAACTTCCAGCTTTGCAAGGCTATGACAGCAGGGCTCAGGAGATCGGATTGCTGACCCAGAAAATGAAATGCAAGAAGTTTTTGTTTTCTGGCATGTAAACGTTAAGCACGCACATGCGCCCACATACACTCTGCATACTCACACACAGAGACATTTGTGTTTACTGAAGGGAGTGTTTCTATTTCTTGTTAGTTTCACCGTCATGCATGAGATGGAAAAGAGATCCAAGAGTGACTTCCCTGGGTACCTGCTGTGCATCCTGTTCTCATACAGGACTTGCCCCAGGATTGCTCTCTTCTACCTTGCTGCCAAAATGCTTGACTAAGAATGCACTGCCTTCAGCTGATTCCATTTTCTAAAGCATTTCGATTATTTCCTGAGCATTCATAACATATCTGTTCTACTCCTCTCTTTGGAATAAAGGTGTTTCTAAAGTTGTGCACACGTACAATTTTTTATGAATCAAATGCATTGGGGGAGGGGAGGGGTTCATCATTCGAAGGAACTCAGCGGTAAACCCTTTCATACGTAGAATATCTTCTTGACTGCAAATCCAATGGAAAGTAGGCTGGATTTGAAGTCAGAGAGGCTTATGTACGAATGAATACCAGCTATGCTACTTATCACTTGTGTAACACTGAGTGTGTTGCTTATCCTTTGAACTTCAGTTTCCTCATGGATGAAATGGAAGCATTAGAAAACACAATCTTTCAGGTGCCCTTGGCCCCTCACTACAAATCCATGACACTGTGGGCTCTCAAAGAATCTACATTGTCAATTTAGTTGAGTAATAAGGACAATCATAGCTAATGTTAATAAAATATTTTAGATTTAGCAAAGGATTTTACAAATAGTTCTTATTTTCATCCTCATCAAAACCCTGGGAGGTAGGTGATGTTTTTATCTCCATTTTCCCCAAATAAGAAAACTGAGTCAGAGAGAGGTTAAGTAACTTGCCTAGTGACAGGCAGCTAACAACTGAAGCTGGATTTGATTTTTATTTTTATGAGTTCACTTCATAGGTAGTATATTTTAGGCCTTAGAGGGTAACAAGTCCAACTCCCTCATTTTGAAGATGAGGAAACTGAGGGCAAAAAAGTGAAAGTGACTTGCCCAGGATAATATTACTAGTAAGTGACTGAAGTGGGAATTCTAATCTAGGTCTTTCTGTCTCCTGGTTCAGAGTAAACCACGCCAAATTTCAATATTGTTTTTATGTTCCCTTCTCAGCTCTGGATGATTTTGCCGGGGGTAGTTTCAGTTTGCACAGTGATACTTAGACACCTTGTGGTAAATGACCCCTGGGGGGCATGAGAGGCCACCCAAATTGTTCATCCATATTGGGGATCCTGGAGAAGCACCCTGATGTCTTGTCAGAGCCAATCTGCCTCATCTGGATGATGATGGATTCCCTCTATCTATAAAGGTTCACTGTGTGTAAATCAAGTTTTTATGGTAACTATTGTTAGATCACTACTGTATACACTCATAGTTCATAAGTATGAGATTCTCAGCTTATTGCTAAAATAAAGAGGAAAACGGTAGTTGGTTTCTGTGAAAGCTTGTATATTGTAATGTGGATTTTTGCATTTGTATTTACATACAAGGGGATGAAATATAGTACAGTTAAGTTTGAAAAGTACTTTTAGGTACCATGTTGCATTTAAGCTTTGCAACTTTCTGGTAAAGAAAGTACAATGATGTCTGTTTTTTTTTAAAAAATGAGGAAATTGAGACTGGGTGAGGAGCAGTTAAATGTTTTGCGCAAGGTCATAAGGAGTACCAGACGACCAAACCAACTGCTCTGCTAACCCCCATCTCCTCTCACTACTCCATGTTGCCTCTCACACTTACTGTATGTTCTTAAGTGACAGTTTGTTCTACTGGAGAGAGAGCCAGTCTGAAGAGTTATAAAGACTTGAGTTCATTCTGGCACATAGTTACTTTGACCTAGGGCAAGTCACTTTACTCATCAGTGAGTCCTCTAAGCTTTATGTGATGAAATAGTTGCTGATCTAGATTGATGGAAATTTCCTCACCTGAAAATACTTAAAGTAATGAATTCAAAGGTCTTTGAAGGAGGGAGGAGAAGGAAAAGAAGGAGAAATAAGGAGAAAAAAGAGAGGAGGAAGATTGAGTGAATCTGATATCATCAGATAGTAATAAATCCTAGTTGGTGTTGATGGTGAGTCAATGTGGTATCATCAGGGTTTTACAAATAAATCATAGTAATAGGATTTTGAAAACACGGAGAGGCAATTTGGTCCATTCCCCTTCCTTGAGGAAGGACCACACCCCAAGGGATTCCAGAGAATAATGAACCGTATTTAATTGTCTATATCTTGTGTTTGCACATTGCTGAAGAAGACCATGCCATCAGAGAAATGTTGCCATCACTTGCACTTGACTTTGTTTTGAGTGACGGAGGGCTGTGTGGGTCACCAGCCTCACTTCTCCTCCAGAGCCATCTGAATCCAGTGACCAGATATTCATCAGGATGACTGGAGATGACCCAGGATGCACTGGGAGATCTTGGCCCCTTTATGCCAAGGTCTTTGCGGGTACTTACCTAGAGTGAGGCAATGCCCATTCATTGAATAGGCCTGTTTAAAAAGTAGTCAGGGCATGGACCCTTAAATGAGGCCAAGAAAAGGAAAGACCTCAGGCTGGGAGGGAAACAGCAACAGTTACTGCTGATGATCACTCTAAAGCTAGGAGAGTCCAGAAGACTCTTAGGCAGGGCCCCAGGGGACAAGGTCTCCCAGTGCATCCTGGGTCATCTCCAGTCATTTAATTGTCTATATATTTAAATCTTTCTTTGATACTAATATCTGCAAGACTTTCTGGTCTCCCCCATATGGCTATACCTTCTCCTCTAGTTGTGCATTTGTTTCATCTTCACATTGGTTTGGTTACTCAAGTCCTTGGACCCTTTTTTGACCTTAGACCATGCTTGTGTGTTTTCCCTTTGGATCCTGATATTGTTTCACTGTTGACTTATATTTTTCTTTGTTTATGTTCCCCTCTTTATTCCATTTCTCCCTCCTGGTACTATACAATAATTTATATATTAATCTTAAATGACTTGCCTTGGCTTCTTCATCATCAAAGCCATCACCATTGTGGATGGCCCTTTGCCCAGACTAGGTTGCCCTATTGACATCACCACTCAATTTAAGGAATACACTTGGCCTCAGCCACGGGCCGGTTCTCTCTAGAAGTACTGCATTGTTATCAGTTTTTTATGACTGTAGAGACATCTCTGACTGACTTCTCTGTCAAAGCTTGGACTGGGTGGCAATGGCGCTGAATCACAGGACCCTTCTGAAAAGCTTAAAGTTGGAGCACATCCAGTTACTGGAGCAAGATGATGGATCAAAATAAGTATCTAGGCATGAATGTGGAAGGCACACTTACTAGAGAACAAAACATGGTCAAAGGCTATACAGACAAGAATTGGGAAATCTCAGTGTCTGATAGAGAAACAATTAGAAGAACTAATGTGAAGAACCTTCAGTCATGGGACCTTGATTTTGAATCAACCCTTTTTCTCAGGCAGGAAACTTCTTGTAGTCTTCCTCTGGACACATCAGCCAATCCCACTGCCAATCCCAAATCAATCCTAATCCAAGTTTTCCCTTAAATACCTGGTCCAAAGCGGATCTACATATCCTTTGTATATGCTCTCTGTATATATCTAATTCACTATACCTGGCACATCTTGACAACAGCTTGCAAACCTCAAAATTCTAGAAACAAGGGCTTTTAAAGCATATGTTATGTAGAAATAATTTCATGTTTCTCTTTCCTTTGCTTGGCCTTGTTGATGGTGAAAGGCTGTTTGCCTATAGAAGAAATAAATACCAGCTCAATGTTCAGGGTGAACTGGTAAAACAGAAAATCCTAGCTTCCAAGTCAGTTGACCTGGGTTTGTATCCTGGCTCTGCCATTTCATTCTTTGAGTGAGCTGGAGCAGCTCAGTCTGTCGAAAAGCATTTATTAAATGACTACTGTGTGTCAGTCAGTATAGGAAAGAGCTAAAAGTTATAACTTCTCTGGGGCCTGTCATTTTCTTCATGTGTAAATTGATGGATTTGGCCTAGATTGACCATGAAGGTCCTTCCCAGCTCTAAATCCATGAACTTGTGATCATTCTAAGCAGATAATTCCAGGCAGTCAGGGCAAAAGGAATTGTGTGTACACAGAAAGGGCTGGAAAAGCAGGAGGAATCTACATGACTGCTGACCTGACACAGATATATATGTACATTCACCTGTGCCCAAGTCCAAGTGTACCTTTTGACAGAAGTGGATTGTCAGGGGTCAGAGACAACACATTCCCAGCTGGGCAAGAATTGTTTAGTTAGTTCAAGTTCTTTTTGCCTAGAGTGCCTTCCAGAGAAAATGAAATAGAATCTTCCCAACTCATCACAGGGGAGAGAGGTCAGGGAGTAGAGAGGAGTGGGAGATGATGTAGAGAGGAAAATAATGAGATAGAACACCAGGCATGATAAGAAACCAACTCTGCAAAGGGATAAGAGAAGGGATTCTGGGCTGCCCCAGGACTGTCGGAGCTGCGTGAAATGTGGAGATAAAAGTTAACCCTGCTCTCTTATTAGAATTGGGGGCTGTCTGCACTGCAGGCTTTTTCATCTTTTACTGTTTCCTCACTTGGACTGAGATCTCAAATCCACGGGCAATGCGAATTTGAGATGGAGGCAAAAGATCCCCACGTGAGAAGAAGCAAAATTCACTCATTGAAGTAATATTGATCAGAATATTGAACACAAAGGGTGATCCGAAGCCATCGCCGCCCAGATCAGACCTCATTACCCACGTCTTTATTTGAAAATTGCCTTTGAGTCAGATTGTCCCCAGTGCCTGGTTGTCTTCCAGGCTGAGACCACCCTTGGCTGACGTGGGCAGAATGCCGATTTCCTTTTAGGAACTGTCTTTTCCTGTGACCAATAACTGGGCCAGGAGTTCTGAGAAGGGAAGAGGAACAGCAGCCAGGGGGTAGCGTAGCTGTCCAGAAAGCAGATGTTGTTTGTACCATCAACATATTCCCTCTGCCTTTGATGTGAATAATTCCCTGCACAAAAGCCACCGTCAGCTGCAAAAACATGGTAATAAGGATTTTTTTTTCCTGCTGAAATAAAGCAATTACAGCCGACTAGGCAAACACCTGAGTGACCTGTGTGGCAGCCCAGAGTAATTTACAGTGGAGTTACTTTTCATGGAAATAGCGGAAAGATAAATTCCATCGGAACTAGCCTTGAAGCTATGGTAGAGGCAAGGGACAGCTCCTCAGCAGGCTCTGACTACGGGGCAGGTGGAAACCTGGAAGGAAGGGAGAGAGCAGATGAGGAGGGGGAGGAAGCAAAGCTGCGGGCTTAAAACAGATTTCTAACAGACATCTCTAAGCTCCCACCTCCTCTGCCCAGTGCTGCCGAGCGAGCTCCCTAGCAGGCTCTGAATCGGCCAGACGGAATCAATATTATTTTTAGAATCTTTATTGCTTCAATCACTCAAACCACAGGAGCCACTGAAATTCTCTCCCTAAGGTGACCACCCCATTAATTCCCTGTAGAGCTGGGATCATGGATTTAGCGCTGGAAGGAACCATAGATGTCACTGAGTTCAACCTCTTCTTCGTTGTTTTCAATGAGCAGGGCTTTAGTAACTTTGTCTCAGGTTACAGAGGTAGTAAAGAGAGAAGTCGGGATTTGAATTCAGAACTCTTTCCTCTGGACCACATTGCCTCCAATGCAAAGCAATAGACTGGATTCTTTGGGGAGTGGATTATTATGTAGAATACAAATATGAAATTTTTAAAAATTCCCCCCAGACTTCTTATATTTGTTCATTATTCCCTCCACCCTCAATCATTCGAAAACTGTCATCTGGGGTAGAGGTTGGATTCTCAAGGACACATTAAAGAGTCCTACCGTCCGTGTTCAGACCACATCTAGAATAGTCATTTTGGGGTGTTGCCTTTAATAATAGCTAACATAGAGAACCTATTATGTGCCAGGCCTTATGCATGTATATCATTTGGTTCTCCCAACAACCTTGGGACATATGTACTATTATTAGTTACTATTATTATATATAATATGTATTATGCATATAATATAGATTACAAATATAATATAGATTACACATATAATATATTACATATATAATATAGATTACATATATAATATATATTACATATACGCATTTTACATATGAAGAAACTGAGGCAAACAGAAATAAATGAGTTGCTTGGGAAGTAGCTAAGGTTAAATTCGAGCTAAGGTCTTCCTGACTCCAGACCCAGCGCTCCATCCATTATGCCACCTAGCTATATTTTAGGGAAGACATCGACAAACCATCTGTTGGGATGCCATAGAAGGGATTCCTCTTTGTTGACCCTTTTTTTGTATCCTCAGTGCTTAGATAATCAGTAATGAAGTCAGTAAGTCAATAAACACTTATTTAGGGCCTACTATATACCAGACTTTGAGCTAAGTGTTGGGGATACACAAAGAGATCAAAGACAATCCCTGCCCTCAAGAAGTTTACAAATCTAATGGGGCTTTTATTAAGGGCCTACTTTGTGTCAGGGATTGCATTAAGTGCTGCAACAAAGAAAAACATATTAGCAAACAAAAAAGTCCAAAAGTTTTGTTGTGCTTCAGATAGAAAGAAAAACAAACACAACCTAAATAGTCAACATTTTCAAGGAGCTCATATAATGACAGCTGCAACATGCAAACAATTCTATACAAATAAGATACATGCAGTGTCTGTACATAATAAATTCTTATATGACTTGACTGAAACCAGACTATCTCCAAAGGGAGACTTTGAATCATAGCATGGAAGCATGGGTTGAAAGAATTGGGCATGTTTAGCTTTAAGAAGGTGAAATATAAAATATGAAATAGACTCATAAGATCATAGGGTCATGGATTTAGAATTGGAAAGGATCTCAATAGTCAAACCCCTACTTCGCCCATGTCCTCACATTTTACAAATGAGGAAACTTTGGCCAGAAGAGGTTTAATGACTTTGAATAGAACAGTAGGCCTGAAGTCAGGAAACCTCATCTTCTGGAGTTCAAGTTTACCTCAAATGCTTACTACCTGTGTGATCTTGGGAAAGTCACTTAACACTGTTTACCTCAGCTCCTCAACTGTAAAATGGGCTAGAGAAGGAAATGGCAAACTGCTCTTGTATTTTCACCAAGAAAACCCCAAGTTGGGTCATGAAGAGTTGGACATAACTGAAATGACTCAATAACAACAGAGATCAAATAATTGATAAGCATCAGGGGCAGAATTTAAACCTAGGTCCTCTGAACATAGTCAGAAGTTTTTCAGTTACATGATAGCTGTGCCTAAATATTTAAAGGACTTATCACATGGAAGATGGATTACCTTTTTTTTTTTGCTTGACTCCATTGAGTGTGTGTGTGTTCTTCCTTTGATGCCAAAGAAGACCATGCCATCAGAGAAATAAAGACATGACTTTCACTTGACTTTGTTTTGAGTGAGGGAGGGCTGTGCAGGTCACCAGCCTCACTTCTCCTCCAGAGCCACCTGAATCCAGGGACCAGATATTCCTCAGGATGACTGGAGATGACCTAGGATGAGACAATTGGGGTTAAGGGACTTGGGCAAGGTCACACAGCTAGTGAGTATCAAATGTCTGAGGTGAGATTTGAACTCAGGTCCTCCTGACTCCTGCACTGGTGCTCTAACCATGGCATCACCTGGATACTCCATTGAATAGAACAAGAAACAAGGGGTAGAAATTGTCAGGAGCCAGATTTTAGCTCTGTTTAATGGGGAAACATTCCCACAATTCTAAAATTTAAAACTATCTAAAAATGGGATATTTTGCTTTGGAAAATAGTGAGCTTCCTGTCACTATTGGTCTTTAAATGGAAGTTGGTGTATAAAAGCATGTATGAATTGAAAAATTAGATTGCTTATTGCTCACATATAGGCTGGTCTAAATGGCCTCTAATATAATTTGCAACTCTGACCTTATAGGTTTCTGGTTTTTTTCTCTAATCCCCTTGAATTAGAATTTATATTCAGACAGTTTGGAACTATATGCCGAAAGTTACCCAACTGTACACACACTTTGCTAAGTCATATACTTCTAGGCTTATATCCCCAAGAAATGAGAAAGAGGAAAAGTAGCCATACAAGGATATTTATAAAAGGTTATTTTTTTGATAGTAAAGAACTAGAAACCAATAGGATATTTATCAATTAGGGAATCACTGAATAAATTACTAAATGTGAATATAATGGTATGTTATTGTGCTATAAGAAATGATGGATAGGATGGTTTCAATAAAATATTAAAATACTGAGAATTCAGTGATCAGAAACAGACCATTTTATACAACAGGACCATCATTGAAAAGATATGCAGCTTTGAAATATTGGAAAACTGATTAACGAAATCACCAATGCTAATTACAGAGGAGCAAAGATGAAACATGATACCCATCTCCTGACAGAGAGGTGATGAGTGCAGAATGAGACACCAATTTTTTGGACATAGCCAGTGAAGCAATTTGTTTTAGTTGATTATGCATATTTGTTTTAAAAAGTTCACCACCACCCCCCCATTCTATCCCAATGGGAAAGAGAAAGATAAATAATTTTTATTTGAAAAATACAATTAATTTTTTAAAAAAATAACCCATACGCATGGGGCCTTTAACCACATGTTCAAACTAATTAGTCCAAATTGTACTGTGTCCAATGATAGAACCATAAGTGCAGGGTTTAGAAACATTCCGTGTTGCTTCAGTTCTACCTTTTCCCTCTAGAGCTATGAGTCATTTCTCAAACAGGTACCAATCTATGTAACTGGATTTTTCAGTTAAACATTTTGACAATCTGTCTATTTTAGGAAAAAAAATCCCAGGTGGCATAGGATAATTTAAAACAATCATATTAGATCACTTCACTTGGTCAATTTAATCTTTCTGAAGTTCAAACAACACTTTTACAGTCTTTTCCAAACCATGCCCTTTTCCATGATGTAAGGCAGAGAATTTTGGACTCCACTTGTCCAGAAAACCTCTCTTTCAGGACTACAAGCTGGAGAAATTGCCTAATTACCTTTTTGAACCATCCTATGTATCTGGGAAAATGTCAATGATTTCTTGAAGACAATTTTAACTTGTTTTTACTCTAAAACAACACAGGAAGAAGTAGGTTATATCTCATCTGACTCAGTGATGTACACAGTCTTTAGAGTCTTGCCACACGATTCAGAGTTAAAATTATTTTAGATAATACAGTTAAAAGGTCATGATTATGCCATGGTATGATGGCTCCTTTTATGAAACAAACTCTGAAATGTTGCCTGTTTTTATACAGAAACACTCATTCTAACTTTGTTCTAGTTTGATCTCTAAATTTATTTTATTGGCATTGTATCCAGTGCATGTCATATTGTCTGGCACATAGTAGGTAATTTAATAAATATGTAATGACTTATGGACTGTATACATGCTTTCCTGTCTTGCTTGGCTAAAAAGAAAAACAAAATATGACCGTGTATCATTGCTATTTAAATAGTAATAAAAGTAATATATCATTTTACATCCTCTGTCATACTAAAGATCATGAGAGCTAATGTTTATATATATACATGTACATAAGTATGTATGTATGTATGTATGTATGTAGGTAGGTAGGTATACACACATATTTTAAAGATATTCAAGGTCAGCTAGGTGATGCCATTGTCGATAGAGGGCCAGGCATGACCGCAGACATTTACTAGTTCCATGATCCTGGGCAAATAACCTTCTTTACTTCAGTTTCCTTATCTGGAAAATAATCTAGAGAAGTAAATGGCAAACAGCTCCAGGATCTTTGTCTTCTCTCCCCAAAACAAATGGAATCGCTATGAATCTGACAATAACTGAAAACTACTAAACAACAGCAAAACCCGTGTGATGTTTGGGAAATCATTTCCTCTTTCCTGACCTCAGTTTTCTCAGCAGTAAAAGATTTAAGATCCCTTCCAAATTCAAGTTTTCTGAAGGTTTGACAGACCCTATCAAGTTAGATAGGCTTCAAAATTGGACTAATGAGGAAGCATTTGTCAGTTATCAGCCTAAATGAACGTGGAGAAGCTAATCACCAGGCTACCTGCCACAAGGACTGCCTGAACTGGAGGGAGGCTGCCTAGCTGCCATGTCCTACCAGTTCAAGAGCTGATTGTTAAATTTTCAGTGTGAGCATTAACACATACTTGCTTTACTGCTTTACTGATTGGCTAGACTGATTGGCAGAAAGTGAGGGACAAATTTTTAATAAGTTCCCCAAGACTGTCATGAGATGTTGAAGAGAATCTTGATGATCTGGTGTTCTGAATCTCAAAGATGCAGGTAGGATGAACCCCCCCCAGAGGTGGAGGTCAGTGCAAGAATCCAGGGGACCCAGAGTGAGAACATGCAAGGCCACCACCCCACCTAAATGTGAAAAAAAATTAGTATTTTCAAGAGACCTGGTTGTTAAACATCACTTACAGAGCCCTCAACATAACCTAATCTAGAAAAACCCAGAAGCTGTCAACAGACCAATGATTAAATCCAATGAGAGACTACAATGACTTCTTCCATTCCAGAACTACACAAGAATTGAATAGGGTCACCAGGGTAGGTAGCCTCTAATCTTCACAGGAGACTTTCAAGGACACATGTAATCTTTATGGCTCTGTGTATGGAGGCAGGAAGTCCAGTCAAGAAGCCCTTTTGGACTATATAAGAAACCTCTAGAATGATCTGAAAATCCTAAGATAGGGACTGTGGAAGCCCCAGGGAGAAGCAGTAGGCAGCAATTAGAAGAGTATACAGAGAGTAGGATACAATGTTCTGAGACAACTCAAGTCCAGAAATTCCAAGGTCCCTAACACTGTCATGAGAGGTTGAAGAGGGAGTTGAGGACGTGTTGTTCTGAATCTCAAAGATGCAGGCAGGATGAACCCCCAGAGGAAGTTAATGAAAGAAGCTAGGGAGACCCAGGGTAAGACCATGCAAAGCCACTACCCCACCTGAGAGTGAAGCAGGAGGCAGAGCTCAATCCTGGCACAAAGACTCAATTTAGAAACTAAAGCTGGAGAGATGAATAAATTAAGTGGGGGGGGGGGGAACATAAGCCAATATAAAAATTATAAATCTAACTCTAGAACAACTTGAAGCAGAGATTCACAGGAAAAAATATGGATTTTCTACAAAAACTACATGAGTACCTAAAATAAATGATGCAAATGATGTTTAAAAATTGAAATAGAAATTCATGAGGAAAGAATTAGAAGAAAAATAAAGTAGCTTTTAAATGAGAAAGTCCAAAGTAAGCTTACCCAAGAAATGGACTCTATAAAAATTTAAACAGAGCATATAGAAATCAATCATTCTATGAAATAGTAAGACATAACAGAAATTTTTTAAAAGATTGAAAAAGTACAAGAAAATATAAAATATTCTATAATAAAAAACAACTGACTTTGAAAACAAGTCAAGGAGGGATAATTTAAGAATTATTAAAGTCTTTGAAAACTATGATTTGAAAAAAAGCCTGGGCACCACTTTTCCTAAAAGAAATCATAAATGAAAACTTCTCAGATCTTAAAAACTAAAAAAATCCACCTAATCGTCTCTTGAAAGGTACCTCAAGAGAAAAACCCTTGGAATGTCACATTTAAAACCCAGAGCTCTCAAAAAAATTCCTGCACATATCCATAAATAGTTTAAGTACCAATGAACCGCAGTCAGCATTACGTAAGTCTTGTCAGCTTCTACTCAAAATGAATTTAGAACAAAAAATTCCAAAAGATAAAAGCTATAAGCTTTCAATATAGTATACTTTACAAAACTGTGAATAATTCCATGGAGGGTGGGGGGAAATGGATCTTCAATGGAACAGCGGACTTTCAAGCATTTCTAGTGAAAAGACTGGAACTGAGGAATAACTGTGAAATACAGAGTAGTAGTAGTCCAGAGAAACCTAGAAAGATAAATTTATTTGACCAATTGGAAGAAATTATTTGATGATACAGTGCTAACATTTTTTCGATGGTTCATTTAAAAATATTTTTTTTCAATTAGCAAACATTTTAAAAGTTAGGTTTTTTCTTCCCATCATTCCTATCTCCCTCCACATTGAGAAATTAAAAAAAAGAAAGAAAACAAAAACCCAGATAAATAAAAGCATAGTTTGGAAGAACAAATTTTGGCATTAGCCATGTCACACAATATTTCTTTGCCTTTTTAGTTCACCACCTCTCTGTCAGGAGGTGAGTGGGATGTTTTCATCTTTATTCTTTTCTATTTGTACCTTATCATTTTGAACAGAGTTCTAAAACCTTTCCAAGTTATTTTCTGTGTAATGATACTACTTTATAAATTCTTTTATTTCTGCTTACTTTCCTCTTCATCCATTCTTTTGGAATTGTCCATTTCATCATTTCTTATTCAAAATGATATTCTATTACACCCATTTACCCCAATTTGTTAGGCATTTTCCAGTAGGACACCCCCACTCCCATACTTTCCACTTTTTGGCTATTATAAAAAGAAACTGCTACAAATTTTTTTTGTACGTATAGATCTTTCCTTTGTTTTTTCTAGGGTATAGTTGTAATAGTAGTATAGTTGGGTCAGAAGGTATATACAGTTTTATAACTTTCTGTACATATCTCTAAATTGCTTTCCAGAATAGATGAACCTATTGGTTCAAGCAAAGTATACTAGTGTTTCTGTTTTCCTACAGTCTTTTCAACATTTGTCACTTTTCTGTTTTGCCATCTTCGTCAGACTGACAGTTATGAGCTGGAACCTCAAATTTGCTTTATTATTTCTCTAATAATTAGTGAATTAGCTCATTTTTATATGATTGTTGATATCTTGAATTTATTTCCTTGAAAATTTCTTGAGTTTAACCTCTGACTATTTCTCTCTTAGGAAATGGCTCTTAGTATTATACATGTAAATCAATTGCTTATATGTCATAGACATGAGATCTTATTAGAGAAACTTGTTGCAAACCTTTCTTATCTGTTACTTTGCTTCTGATTTTTACTACATTAGATCTTTTGTGTAAGCTTTAAAAATTTTATATAATCAAAATTTTCTATCTTTAAAATGTGATCCTCTCTATGACTCATCATATTGAGAGGCACGAGTGCACACACACAGAGAATTGGTTGTAGAGATATGTCAAACTCGGCAAAGAAACAAGTGGCATATGGAGGTGGTGTTTAAAAGACTGGATAAAACTAGTGAGAGAATAGTCATGAGCATAATGAACTTTCTGATTTTGAAGAAGTAATTAAAAGAAAGAAAACAAAATGATGAATCTAAAGGAGTGCCATCAATTGACTTTTAGAAAATTGGAGAATGACTCTGCAAATTATAATATATAAATGTAATGGTATATCATTGAACTATAAGAAATATCAAGAGATTGTGGAAGAGTATCTTGGAAAAGAGAAATAGAAGTAGAATGATGTAGAGATAGTCAGGAAGTCAATTTGTATAATGAAAATAATAGTGTAAAGAAAACAATTTTGAAAGACTTACTAACTGATTAAAATTATGACTAATGATGTCTCCAGAGAATCTATAATGAAGTATGTTACCCATCTCCTGGCAGAGCGTGATGGAACCAAGATGCAAAGATATCTGCTTCTGGATTTGGACACTGTGTGGATTAATTTTGGTCGACTATGCTTATTTATTACATCTTTTTTTCTTTCACAATGTTAATGGAGTAGAGAGGGTCAATTTTGGAGAAAGGTTAGTAACAGTTACGCCAAAAAGAGAACATTGTCACTTTTTTAAATGCACTGAAAAGCATCTGAGGTGACATCATACAAGCCACTAAAATTCTCCCAACTTTCCCCTCCAAACAATTTTAAAATATATAATGCCTCAAATCAAATTTTGGAGTGGAAGAGCCACCAAAAAGTCAGAGGAAGACTTTTTCCAGCCTAAGACAACTTAGAAGGTTTGCAGGAAAGATTTGAAACACCAGGGTAGGCAGAGGCCCAGAGCACAGCAGGAACCTCAGTAGTGGGAGTGGGCCTTAGAGGTGATCTTGATAGTAGTAACATCAGCAGCAGTTTCAGAAGCTTTCAGTTCAGAGCTTATAAGAGGATCAGAAATCTGGTCAGAAAAAATTATGGGGGGGGAACCTTTGCTGGCACTGGGTGTAGTTGGGATCGACTGGCAACTCTATTATCCATATACAGTTCTGGGTGTCAGTTGCAGGAGGGAGGGAGCACTTGTGATCTATTGCAAGGGAGCAGAGGCCCCGGTTGTAATTCCAAAGGGTAAGGAGAGTGCTAGTACTCATGGCCGCAGAGGATCAGGGTCCTTTTCTCAGTAGACCAAGAGGGCAGTGAAAAAACCTCTCCCAGAATAACACTATCCTGGAAGAATTAAAAAAAAAAACCAAACCTAAACTTTCAAAACTAGCTTTGAAAACAACAGCATAAAAAACCTTGAAACTTGGGACAGTGCCTGCCCATCCTCAGGTTCAAAGTGAAGAAGTAGGCTGAAAATGATTTTAAAAGTGAGCAAAAAAGCAAAAAAGAATTTCACTCTTAAAAGCAACTAAGATGGCAAGGAAGACCAAAACACAATGTAGAAGACAACAATGTAAAGTTGGGCAAGGAAATGAGAGTGATAAAAGAAAATTATGTAAAGAGAATTAACAGTTTGCTAAAAGAGGCACAACAAATGCTGAAGAAAAGAACCCCTTAAAAGGCATAATTAGCAAAATGGAGGTTCAAAAATTCACTAAAGAAAACACCTCTTCAAAAAGTAGAATTGGACAAATGGAAAAAAGAGGCACAATAACTCAGCGAAGAAAATAATACTTTTAAAATTAGAATTGGACATGTGGGAATGACTGACTCCATGAGACTTCAAAAAACAATAAAATAAACCCACAAGAATGAAAATGTAGACGAAAAAGTGAAATATTTCATTGGAAAAACAACTGGCATATAACATATATTGAGGGGTAATTTAAGAAATATTGGGCTACCTGAAAGCCATGATAAAATACAAAATGAACCTAGGCATCATATTTCAAAAAATTATAAACAAAAGCTTCCTTGATTATCTAAGATCAGAGGGGTACAATAGAAATTGAAAGCATCCACCTATCATCTCCTGAAAGAGATCCCAAAGTGAAAATTCCCAGAAATATGATAGTCTAATTATCAGAGCTTCCACATCAAGGAGAAAATAATGCAGGCAGCCAGAAAGAAACAATTCAAATGTTTTGAGTGACAGTTAAGATCACTAAAGATTTAGCAGCTTCCACTCTATAGGAGTGGAGGGCTTGGAACATGATATTTTGGACTGCAAAGGAAATATGATTACAACCAAGAATAACCTACCCAGCAAAACTGAGTATAATCCCCTCAGAGGGCAAAGTGTATATTTAATGAAATAGAGGAATTATAAGCATTCCCAAATAAATAATATGATATTCAAATAGAAGACTGAAGAGGAAGATAAAAAGGTAAACATGAAAGAGTAATTATAAGGGACTAAATGGAGTTTAACTTTTTATATTCCTGTATGAGAAGATGATACATGTAACTCCTAAAAACTTTATCATTATTAGGGAAGTTAGAAAGAGGCTATATAGACAGAGGACATGGCTGTGGGTTGATTATGTTCGGATGATCTCAAAAAAATAAAAGAATGTAGGAGTGACAAGATGGGATGCAGTGAAAGAAAGGGGATGGGAGAGTTAGAATGGAACAAATTTTCTCACATAAAGGAAGCATGCAAAGGAAAGCTTTCATAGTTGAGGAGAATATGGGGAGGAGGAGAGTGGCAGGCAGTGCATAAATTTCACTCTCAATGGAATTGGTTCAAAGAGGGAGAATATATTTATATATACACATTTGCGTATAGAAATGTATCTCACCCAATAGGGAAATAGGAGGGAAAGGAGAAAAGAGATATTGCTGGATGGAGATAAAAATAGGCTGATTTGGAAAGGCAATGGTTGAAAGCAAGATAAATTTTTGAGGAGGGACAGGATAAAAAATGAGAGAATGATAAGCAGAGGAAAATGGAATGGACGGAAATGTACAGTTAGTGATTACAGCTGTGAAGGTGAATGGAATGAGCTAACCCATAGAATGAAGGTGGATAGTAGAATGGATTGGAAACCAAAATTCCACAATAAGTTGTCTACAAGAGACACACTTGGGATGGAGAGACAAACATAGGTTGAAATTAATTAATTCTATATTTAGTAATATAATTAATATGAAATTAATTGATAATTATATAATACTAATTAATAATTATATATTATGTTTAATTAAATATTGTATAATAATTTAAATTGTTAATTGAATAAATTAATTTCATAATTAATTGATTAATAGAGCAGAATCTATTATCCCTCAGCTGAAGTGAAGAAGGCAGGGGTGATAATCATGATGTCAGCCAAAACAAAAGCAAAAATACATCTAATTGTATTTTGATAATTTTTAAAATTAATTTATATATAATGTGATTTTAATTTTAAGTAATTTATATGTATAATATATAACAATTCAATAGTTTTGATAAAAGGTACCATGGGCAATTTAGTAATATTTTAAAAATTAGCAAGTTTATCTGATAAAAGCCTAACTTCTCAAATATACAGGGAATGGAGTCAAATTTATAAAAACAAAAGGCCTTCCCCATTTGATAAGTGGTCAAAGAATATGAACAAGGAGTTTTCAGAAGAAGAAATAAAAGCTATCTATAGTTATATACAATAATATTCTAAATCACTATTGCTTAGAAAAATGCAAATTAAAACAACCTTATCAGGAATGACAAATTCTGGAGGAAGTGAGTCGTATAAAACATATTTCCTTATTAGCTCTGTTGCAAAAGAAAACAAACAGAAAACAAGAAATAGGAAATAATTTAAAAGTTTGATTCAATCCATACTAAAAGTTTATCACTTCTATCTCTGGAATTAGATAGCATTTTTCATCATGGATCCTCTGGAATTGTCTTAGATCATTATCTTAATCACAGTAGATCAATTTCACAAATTGATCATCCTTACAATATTGCCTTTACTGTACACAATTTTCTCTTAGTTCTGCTCACTTCACTTTGCGTGAATTTATGTTGTCTTATCAGGTTTTTCTGAAACTATCCTGATCATCATTTCTTATCACACAGTAGTTTCTCATCTCAATCATATACTACAACTTGTTTAGCCATATTAAACTTAGTTTACCCAATTGATGGACAGGTGCTCAATTTCCAATTCTTTACCACTACAAAAATACCTACAATATTTTTGTACAAATAGGAAATAGAATATTTTAAAAAACCTTTACACATACACACATATACATATATGTAAAAATACACATATCTTTGCATATATACATATATGCACATGTATATATATATACATATCTTTGCATATATATATATACATGTATGCATGTATATATACACATCTTTGTGTGTATGTCTGTAGGCCTAGATAGACATATATTATGTGTTTTTATGCAAATACCATAAAATTATCTACTGCATATTAAGAAGCTCATCATAAAAAAAATTTGCCACATGTGATGTTTATTTTTCCCCATAAAGACCAGTTTCTAAGGCATAAAGGACATCCCCTGTTAAAGGGAATACTTATACTAGTGAAATCAAGTATTGTTAAAGTATTAAAGTTTCAGGTGCTAAGAGGTCACATGGCACAATAGATAAACTATTAAGCTTGTAATCAAAAAGATTTGGATTCCAATCTTGTATCAGATACTAACAAAATGTGCTATTGCACATGTATCATTCTTTTTGAACCAGTTTCTTCATCTGTAAAATAGGGTTAATAATAATACCTACTTTACTGAGGAGCAATATATATAAAGCACTTTGCAAATGTCATCTTCTTATTGAATTTTTCTATGTCTGAAAGGAATGCATTGAAATTCCCAATTATCATTTTACTGTCTATTTCTCCATATAAATAATTTAACGTTTCCTTAAAGTTTTTAGATGTTATGCCAGTCAGTGCATATATATTAAGTAATGCTATTAATTCATTTTCTGTGGTAACTTTAAGTATTATATATTTTCCCTATTTCTTTTGATTCATTCTTCTTTTATTGTTACATATTGTGAGACCATGATTTCTCTCTATGAATTTTAAATTCATTTGAAACTTAGTAGATTTTATCCCAACTTCTTATTTCGTTTGTATTAATCTGTGTTTCAAGTATATTTCTTATAAACATCATATTTCTGCATTCTGCTTTCTAATACATTGCACTATTCTCTTACATTTTATAGGTGAGTCCATGCCATCCACATTCACAGTTTTGATCATTAAGTGAGTTTTTCCCTCCAGCATAACCTCTTATAGTTTTTCTTCTCTATGTTCCCTGAACTCCTCTTTTACCAGAATAGGAATGAGGAGGAATGAATGAGCAACAGTAGTGAGTTATATTGGTGCAATCTACATTCAGTCTCCAATCCTTTTTTAAGTGCTTTCTGGAGTATCATAAAATACATTTCTTCTCCTTTATAGTAGTAGCTACAGGGCTTTGTGATCCTGACTTTGGCTCCTGAGGGAGATGAACTCTTTCTTCTTAGTTGCTTGTAGTATCTATTTTTCTTTGATTTAGAAGTTGAATTTTGGCTAGAACATTCCTGGGAGTTTTCATTTTGGGATTTATTTTAGGTGAGTGATGGATTCTTCCTTTTCTCACTTCACCCTCATAACCTAACATGTCTTGAACTTTTCATTCATATTTCTTAAAATATGTGATTCTACATTTTTGTTCTTATGGTAGTTGTTGTTCTCAGATAGCCCCATGATTCTTAGATATTTTTTCTTCCTAATCTGTTTTATAACTGCATTATTTGATAGGAGATACTTTATATTTCCTTCTTTTGTGAGTGGGGAATGTCTTTTGATTTTTTCTAATATTTCTTATTGCATAATCACTGATTTCTCTTTGATCTCCTCTAAGAATTAGGGAGTCTGTTACTTGAGTATTATTTTTGCATATTTTATACTATTTTTCTTCTAATTGTTTTTCTTACAACTCAATTCATTTGATAACTTTTTTTAAATCTTGTTTTTTTTTAAAGAAATTCTAAACATTCGTATGGCTAAGTTGTGATTTGTTTTATGTTTCACTTGTAGATATGAATTTATTCTTTTCTCCTGGGTTTGTTTCTGGCATCCCCGATTCCTAAATATTTCTTTATTATTTGTGTTATTTTTTTAAAATAGTTTTTCCCAGACTTGCTTTCTAGACTGAAATTTTGAGTCGCTGGATACTTCTTGATTTGTATTACTTCTGGTCCTGTCACTGTTTCCTCTGGATATTGTCTTATTGTATTCTTCAGAGACTTCTGGAGTGATTTGGACCAATGAGATTCAAATTTTCAGCACCCTAGGGAGGCTGTAGTCTAATAAATATTGCTTCCCTTCTGACCTGGACTTTGCAAGGTCCTGAACCAGTTTGGAATCTAGGCAATATGGCTTTAGTAGGCAGGTGTTGGTCCTAACCTCTTTCAACTCGATGGGAGATTATTTTGGGTCAGCATTCTAGAACTACACGTTGGACCCTGTTCTACACTTCTGGGATGGAGCTCACAGCTATGTCCTGTTCCACATGCTAGATTCCTGACCTGAATCAATTAATGGTTAAGGTGACACAGAAGTAGGCATGATTCTGTATTGTACTCCCCACCTACGCTACACAGAGGCTGACCCGAGCTCTGGGTGAGGCTCTGTCACCCTGGTGCATGATCAGAGTGTCAGAGCTCCAGATACCTTAGCATACTCCTGCTAAGATACTCCCTAATTAGTCAGGCTTTACAACCCTGAGATCTGGGAAACATGGTTGCAGATTTGCCCCTCGTCCATGGACCCTGCCCAGAATACAAATCTCTAGGCCCTAGCACCCATCTACACCCTAGGACTAGACTTTCCTGACTGGACCACCTCCCCAGTACCCACAGGCCTCTGGCTGTTTCCATGTGCCTACCTGAGCTGGAAATATGAACTCACAGTAGTTTCTCCTTGGATTTCCCTTTCTCTACTCAGTCTGGTGCTTTTTCTTATTCTTTGCTGGATTAATTGTAAAAGACCTGGGCTGTACTGCTTCCTCTAACTATGCCACCTTGCCTAATCCCTACCTTTTTAAATTTTAGAAATTGTATATTAATGAAAGCTATTATAATTATTAAATTCTAAATGCCCAGGCATATCAACTGGCAGCTTTGTTTGAGTTTCTCAAAATATTATCCGTGATTGACACCAAGTAAAAATCCTTTCAGTATCTGTAAGGTGGGTAAAATTGGGTTATTATTTCGCAGGTAGAGTAATTGTAGTAGGAAACAGGTAGAGAAAAGAGAGGGAATAAGGGAATTGCAAATTAGGATAAGTACTGTACGAGGAAAAGATATTTGGAAGTATAATCAAAGATGAAAGATGCCTTCAGCTGAGCTTTTCAAGTGGAAAAATCAGTGAGTCTAAGAAACATGGCAAAGCTGTTTCAGGAGATTGAAAACTGCAAGAAAAAAAGGTCTTTCATTCAGAAAGAGGAAAATAGGGATAAAGGTCTAGATTTCCATCATGCTCTCCAGTTTACAAAGTATTTTCCTCACAATAACACTATGAGGTAGGGAGTATTATAAACCTCTCCTCCATTCCCATTTTACAGAGGAGGAAACTGAAGCTCACAGAGATTAAATGACCTGCTTAATGTCACACACTAGCAAGTGGCAGAGCTGAGACCTTTAACCAACGTGTCCTGACTCCAACCCTTTTTTGTTTTGTGGTATGGAACCTGTCTGTGTCATCGTTCAGCCATTTTAGTCATGTCTGACTCTTCCTGACCCCATTTGGAGTTTTCTGGGCAAAGATACTAGAGTGGTTTGCCATTTCCTCCTCCAGATCATTTTAAAGATGAGGAAACAGAGAAACAGGGTTGTGACTTGCTCAAGGTTACACAGCTAATAAGTGCCAAGGCTGTGTTAGAAATCAGGAAGGTAAGTCTTCCTGACTCCAGGCCTAACATTTTGTTCATTGTTTCACCTAGCTACTCCAAGCCTCTCTGTTCATGTAATTAATTTTGTGGAAAGAAAGATCTGTCACATATCATCATATATATGGCCCACATTGTCAGACACCCACACTTATTAGAGGTATACATGGATGAAATTCTTTCTTTTATTTCCTAACAGTCTAGAGAAGAAGAATTCAGTCCTATCCCCTCCATTTCACTGTTATCCTGATTCTGATATTTAGAACAGTTTACATTGTTAGAAAGTAATTTCTGAGACCTAACAAATTTGTTGGCTTTGATTAAACCCATTTCAATCAAGTAAATATTTGTTTATTGGTTTCTACATGCATACTGGTTTCTACATACATTAAGAATGGGGCTATTTCCTCATCTGTAAATTAGGATATTATCTGTTGTACCTATGTCATAGGGTTATTAAGAAGCTCCAATGAGATGTTTGTAAAGTATTTTACAAACACTAGAACATAATATGATAATTTTTATTAGATATTTTGGATATTGAATAAACTAAAGAAATAAAGCCATTTAGAATGATGGTTCACGTTTTCAAACTTCTGCCTTCTGCCGGTTATCATCCTGGAATATGATGTTTTGAGTGCGAGAAAACAAGGTGGTAATCCTTCAAGAATAATAAGAAAAATATGAAATAAACACATACACATTTAAAGTTTGAGGGATCTATTCTTGACAGCTTTTCTTACCAATTTATCCACCTTGAGTTGATCTAAATTCTTCTTGATGCGATTTGTATTTTTAGACTGTATCATGTTGTGGGGAAAAGAGTTCCCAATGTTTATTATCTGCTCTATTAGAAAGTATTTCCTGAATAATCTGTCCCCAGATTCCTCTTTCAAGCTCAAATGGTCCTTTCTGGTTCTAGTAATCCAGTATATAGAGAACAAACCTACATTCATCAGTGTATCTTGCCTTCAAAAATGTATATCTTGTTTTTTCTATCATTTCCCTTCTCAGTCTTAGTCTTTCCAAGCTAAGAGGGAGATATTTTAGTCTCACAAGGATGTCTTTCTTCTATCGTTATTTTTTTCTTTCCCATCAACTAAATGGGTTCAGTTTCATAAAAGCATGGAGGTCTGAGGTAGAGGCAGAAACAGAGAATGGAAATAGAAAGGGTTGACAAAAGGAGAGAGGTCATGGAAATGAGTGAAATGAGGCAGTCATGAATGAAGAGTCATTGGATGAACTGAATAATCCTTTGTTTGTTTGTTTTTCTGTTTCCCACCCATCACCAGAGTTAGAGTACATTGACAGTGCTGGTGGAGTGGGGTAAACTTTGCATTACTTTGAGTATCGGCCCTAACAGACACCATACTCATAATCATATAAGCTTGGGTCTAGAGAGGAAGATAAGGTATAAATGTAGGTCACATACTTAATGAATTACAGTTTATGATAAACTATGCAATGCAAACAATCAAAATTTACAACATGTGCTATAATAATAGTGACTTTAAAGCACTTTAACATTTGCAAAGTGTGTATATATATATATATATATATATACATATACATATTATATATTTATATGTGTGTGCATGTATAATTTCATCCAACCTTCACAACAGTTCCGTAAGGGAGGTGCTAGGGTAATCATTTCATAGATGAGGCAATTTAGACTCCAAGAGAAGTGACTTGCCCAGAGTCACTCAACTAGTATATATCTGAGGCAAGATTTGAACCTTAGACTTTCAGATTCTAACCCTAAATGCTCTTCATCTACTACACAATGTTGTTTAATAGTACAATTGAGGTTATATTTGCAAAAGCACTTAAAGAGGAGAGAATATGACACATGAGAGAAGATCATCAGGGAAGGCTTATGGGAGGGGAGGAAGTAAAGATGGGTATTAATGGATAAATAGGTAGAGTGGAAGGAATTGATTATTCTTGTTGGCAGAGACAGAATAGGCCAGAGCTTGGGAGTGGAGGGACAACTGTGCCTGACATAATTTTGTGTATATTTAGAAGGGAAAGAATGGCAGTAAGAACCATCTGATTGATCCTGCTAGACTGACTTCTGGTTTAGCACAGTACCTGGCACATAATAGGTGCTTAATGAATGCTTATTAATCATTGATTGACTGGTTAAAGTGAATTATCCATTGTAGTGTGCACTGACAGTTAAGGTCAGGATTTAAGACGCCAATGGCAGATACAAGGTCATATTTGGGTCAAGGTATGGGTAAATTGAACATCAGTCATTTAATTGAGAGGCATTTATTTATTAAACACCTATAATGTGAGATGTCCATCTTAGCCTGAACAGCAATATCTATACCATTCACAAAATGTACATGCGAGAAAGGAGTGGCTGCCCCAAATCAACTGAATAGAGAAGGGGCCAGATTACACCTGAAGAATTCAGACTTATAAGCAATGTGAGTGTCCTCACCCTCACTGAGTGTACCTCCTGCTATGCCTCCTCTAGCACCAAGGACTTCAGGCATGTCTAGGCCCTTCTCTAGGCCTGCAGGTAGCCACCTGTGAAATGACAATGAAGATCTCCCTTGTGCTGTATGAGGCAGTGAAACTTAGGGTTGGCAGAGTCCTGTGTGTGTTTTAGGGGAAATAAATTACAAGCTCTATTCTCCGTCTCACCATTTCTGGCACCTGTTTGGCCATTATATTGCTTGAAGCAAATCTGTGCCAAAAAAGCTGATTAATGCTTTGGTGGTTTGGAGCAAGGCTTTAGACCAGCACAAGGGCAGCCTGTAATCACAGGATGTGCCTGATTTTGACTGGGAGGTATTATCTATTTTTTCCATTGTTGTTAACATCTGAAAAATTACTGGCGTCCCATCACTCCATGGAATGAGTATCAACAACCCAGAAGAATAATACCTATAAAAGGTGGTTGGAGTTCTTCAGAAATACAGTGTATTGCACTGACAAAAGTAAGACTGAATTTTTTTTCCTGAATCTAGGTTGGCAATGCATTTTTAAACGTTATAATTTAATGCCATTATTGATACCTTTTACTTTCACACCATCTTGATTTTCAAATATGTTCTAACCATTCACCTACCCAGAAAGTCATTCATCCTTTGTAACAAAGATTTGAAAAAGAAAGAGAAAAAATGTAGTTCAGAAAAACATTAATGAGTCCGTCATTATTAGCAGCATATGAAATATTCCACACTCATACTCTCCAATTTCTTCAAAGGTCTATTTTCTCAATTGCTCACCAAGGCCAACCTTGGTCATTAAAATTACACAGTGGTCAGTTTCAATTTTTTGTTCTTTCTGTTCACATTATTGTAGGGATGGCATATATAGTTTTCTGGGTTTGCATCAGTTCATAATTCATATAAGTCTTCCTGTGCTTCTCAGCTCTTCATGTCAGTTATTTCTTCCAACTCATTGAGTGAATGTATCACAGTTCATTTAGCCATCCCCTAACTGATAGCCAACTTTGTTTCCAGTTCTTTGGCAATGTGTTGTTGCTTTGCATGAGAAAGTTTCACTGTGGTATGAATTAGGATTAGCCAAAGCCATGGATGGGGAAAAGCTGACAACAAAGAGAAGTCATGAGACTGATCAGAACACACAGAGGGGAACAGTGGGTACAGTAGGCTTGAAATCAGGAAGACCTGAGTTCAAATGTCATCTCAAATATTTACTAGCTGTGTGACTCTGGACAAATCATTTAACCTTTCTTCATCTAAGTTCTCTCATCTGTAAAATAAGGGGTTATGTCTCAGTGTTCTCTAAAGTTCCTTTCAGCTCTAAATTAGGATCCCATATCCTCCCCTCTCCCCAAGAATTGAGATGCCTAGGCATAATTTGCTTTTTGAACCTCTTTTGCCAATTGAGTTAGTCTATTTTTCAAGGTGTCATTTTCTTCAGCATTTTTTTGGGTCTCCTTTAGCAAGGCATTGACCCATTTTTCATGCTTTTCTTGCATCTCTCTCATTTCTCTTCCCAGTTTTCCCTCCACCTGTATAACTTGATTTGCAAAATCCCTTTTGAGCTCTTCCATGGCCTGAGCCCATTGGATATCTGTTTCAGATGTTTGGGATACAGAGGCCTTGACTTCTATGTCTTTCCCTGATGGTAAGCATTGTTCTTCCTCATCAGAAAGGAAAGGAGGAAACATCTATTCACTAAGAAAGTAACCTTCTATGGTCTTATTATTTTTCCCTTTTCTGGGCATTTTCCCAGCCAGTTACTTGACTTCTGAGATTCCTCTCCACCCTCTCCCAGATCCACCCAGCTAGTGCTTGGGGTATGAGATTCAAATGCTGCTCTCCAGCCTCAGGGCCCGGCTGCTATTCAAGGTAAGATTAAATTCAGGTTTTCAGGTGGGGGCAGGGCCGCCTCCCTGGCTCAGTTCCCTCAGGGGGTTTATGCAGAGACCTTCAGTAATGGTCCCTAGCTTCTGCCTGCTCTGGGAGCCCCTGACCACCAGGGCCTCTGCCACTGCCTCCCAAGGGGGCCTGAGTTATGGAGACTCCCTGCTCCCCTCTCAGCCCACCAAACAGTCTCTCTCACTGACCTATGTACCTGTGGGTTGAGGGACCTTCGTGGCCACTGGAGATTCTGTCCCTGAAGCCTGCTCGGATCTGCTCCTCTTGGTGCCATGTGGCCAAGACAGGGCTGGGTTCCGCTCTGGTCCCCTGCATGACGGACCTTTGGTGAGGGTTTTTCAGGTCTTTCTGGAACAGAAATCTCCTCCACTCTGTTGTTCTGTGGTCTCCACCACTCTAGAATTTGTTAGGAGTTCTTCTTTACAGATATTTTATAGGCTGTGGTTTTAGAGCTAGCATATGTGTGTCTTTCTACTCCGCCATCTTGGCTCCTCCCCTCCCATAATTTGCATAATAATATATTAAAAATGAATATGACAATACATTTAAATCATAATATAAAATAATAACTTACATACATTGTTAATATGACAATACACATTGCCTACATAATGTTAATTATGTTAATGTTAAATGGGTTCAATAATACATGTAAATAATATAAAATAATGTAATATAAAGGGATATCAGCGATATAGTCTTGTAATTGCTTGGATGTGATAACACATATCCTCCATGATAGTCCTATTCTAATGCCTTGTCATTGAATGGAAATGTCTCAGGCTCTAGGCTACCTCTAAAACCTCTGGTAGGACCTATTCCGCTGGAAAGGCATTGGGAATGGGAGTGATGGTATTTTGGGAGTGTGTCCCTAGAGAACTAGGTTAGCTAAGTTTGGAGAGGCTTAATCAACAGGTGATGAATTCATTGCTCTTGTTGTTGCTATGCAGTTATTATTAATGCTCCATGGAAACTCATGAAAGTAACTACCAAAGACTGTTGGGATGCAACATGGAGGGAAAATCCATATCAATGAACTCTTGAATTTTTTTAAATGCTTAAGCAACGCTTGCATTGACTGCCTTGCAAATTTGCCTTGAGGACTGAAAAAGACGATATATGTAAAACACTCAGCAACCATCAAGCACTACATAAGTGAGCTGTGAGGGTTATTTATTCATGTTCCTTTAGAAGCTGTGATGAGGAAGTAGGTGGGGAATATGCCTTAGGTTTCCATACCTTGCTACTGCAGCGTCCGTATTTCAGTACTGGTGCAATCATTTTGGGGAGATGGGGGTGTACAACATACCCAAAGGGAAAACCTGCCAGCCTCTTAGTGTGTGTCAAGCAGGGTTAGAATGGACAAATTCTGCAATGCACAGAAGGTGATTCTGACCAAGTATTTTGTTAGAGCATCATATAGCTGGGAAGGCCTGCGCAAGCATTTTTCTCTTTCTAATTCTTTCCTGTTCTTTAGTTAGGTAGGAAAGGGAAAATAATCCTCATTATCTTGGTGAGGAAACGATGAGGCCAGATGCTTAAATGCCTTGTTTCAGGTCACATAATAAGTCAGAAGAATTGCAAATTGAACCTGCCACCCATGAATTTCTACCTTTTCATTCATATGAGTAATCCTGGGTGTTCTTTCAAAAGGAGAAAGTGGCAATAGAGAATAAAAAGAGAGTGCATACACAAGCCCAAAAGGCTTTAGTGTGATTTTAAGCTTTAATATCTATTGTATCTAATATTAGATATTACAGCTAGTAGGTATGTTAGAAAATAATACCTATTAGATGTGTTACATCTAATAGCTTTAATAGATTTAAGCTTTAATAGCTTAAAACTGCACTAAGACTTTTTGGACAACTTGTAAGCACGTACACCCAAATGTACCTATACACACTATCTAGCTACCTATGCACACTCATATATTTATACAAATGTGTGTGTGTATATATGTATATGTAGTACATGCATGTTACTATATGTATACATGTACACATATATAACCATGATTAACTATAGGGTTGAAAAATAAAGTGATTAAAGAAAATGACACAAGAAATGAAAACACTCATACAACTGGAAAAATCCTTAAAGATCATAGATTCAATAATGGGAAGAGATCTTACAGAGCACCTAGTTCAGTCCTTTTATTTTATAAATGAGGAAACCAATTCCCAAGTAGATCATAAAATTTGTTCAAGGTCATGGTTAGTAATTCTAACATTAAAAATCTAGGGTCAGGATTCAATTTCATGTCTTTTCTCATTTTAAAGTTTGTCCTTTTCCCTTTTTTGCCATTCCCAGGCTAGCCCTGTCATATTTCCCATTTTACAGGTGAGGAGACTGAGATATGGGGAATTTAAATGACTTAATCTAAGTTCTCATCGTTAGTCACAAAATCTGGGCCTATGAACCAGGTCTTCTTCTACCCAATGTTCTGTCAGCTATACCATATGTCCCCTGCAGTAAAAATGAAAGAAAAGTGTAAACTCAGTCTATGAAAGAGATTATGGCCGCCTTTAAGAATGTAAGAATCAACCACTGAAAATGATATTTTTAATTATTGAAATAATTTATTAATACTGAGACATCATTTGCTTGGTGAATATGTGTGGAGAATATTAGTAGGCCTTAGATATTAATAAAGTTTTTTTATTTTTGACTCCAGAATCATAATGTAAATACATGGTCCAATAAAACATTGTTATAATAGTATTTTATAGTATAGTATTATAATAGTATTTATGAATAAATTGAATTATTCTCTGTTAATTTTACTTCTATGATTAAAAAAAGAAAAGATCAAACTTTTCTTAGAATGATGGTAAAAAAGAAGCATTTAGTAGTAGTTAGCTTTTCCTTTTTGGTCAGTCTTCTTAGGAGTCATCAAAACCCACCCTGATTATCCTGTTTCTGCTTGTTGATTGACTGCTTCTGATGTTCTGGCCTTTGCCGTCATGCCTCAGCTGCCCTTTCACTCTAGAACTTCCCTCAGCACTTAGGTTCTTCTCACTCTGGAATATCCTTAGTCCATAATAGCCCCTTTCTCCTACTGTTGAATTTCTTCTGTGGCCTCCATTTTGAAGAGGACCCCTCTTCCAGACAAATTTTATTCTACTCGATTCTATTTATGATTTTCTGGTCTTTGAAATCATAGCCCCACCTCCTTCACTAAATCCCTCCTCTCTTTTGTGCATTATCTCTCCATTTGGAATGTAATCTTCTTGAAGGCTGGCACTGTCTGTTTTTGGGAGGGGGTCACATTTATATTCTCAGTGTTTAGCACAGTGCCTGGTACATAGTGAGTGCTTAATAATTCTTGTTGACTTGCCTTATTGACTGAATTCTCCTCCCAAATGGTAAACCACAAGAAAGGATAAAGTAATGACCACTGGGCACTATTAAATATCTCACTATTTTGAGGCAGTCATTATAGTGAACATAGGCACTTCCCTTGGTACCTTGGCACCTTGGTATACAGTAGACAATTAATAAAGTCAGACTCCCTTTGTCAATCAATTCTTGGAGGTCTTTGTTTTAAGATTCCCTTAAGAGGGTACCCACTTCCTCCTGAGGCAACTTATTCCGCTTTTGGACAACTTGAATTAGGAACATTTTCCTTAACAGTGAACCATTTGTTATGATTCCCATTTTACAGTTGAGTAATACGAAGCAAATAGAGATTAAGTAACTGCCTCGCATAACACAGCAAATAAGAGTCCAACGTCAGATCTGAGGTCTACGCCCGGCCCCAAGAGCTGTCCTCAAGGGAGGGAATATATCTGCAGCTAAAGAGGCTTTTGACTGTTCAAGAAGATATCAGCTGCAAATATTCCTTGACATTTGCCAACTTTGAACATCACAATGAAGAGAGAGCTTCAACGTAGAGTCTTTGGAACCTTGTGCCAACTTTATAAACTCTGGGCTGGGAGTCAAGGGAGGTGTTGTCAGCCTACTGGCAGCCTCTGTTTCAGAGTGGGTTCAGCAAAGCTCTGAGCATGCACGTACTTGTTGCTTCTGCTGGTTAGAGAGAGTCATGATGATGTTCTAATTTATGTTTGCCAATTTTTCCTGTTTGTTAGCTGTTTCCCTTACCCTCCCCCTACAAATTGGTCATTCTATCCCTGAAGTACACTCTCCATTTCCTGCTGTCACTTCCTGGCTTAAGAATTATAATTGCTGAGTTCCACATGGGAAACCTGGTGGATTGTTTACGTTTCCTTGTATAAATGATATGGTTAAGGATCTGGTTTAGTGTCAGGTATTTCTGTACTATGCCCCTTAGACAAAGGTTTCTTTTTATTAACTCATGAAAAAAAAAACTCTTCAGGTTTGTGGTCTCTAAACACTTGTTACTGTTATTAGTGTACATCACTTTAGGATATCTGGGTAACAACTTCAATCCAAGGCATTTATTGACTTTTATTTGTGATCAGTGATGCAGGCTGCATAAACAAATTTGCCAATGACTGTGTTGCCTTTACTTTAAATTTTATTTCAGAAAGGATTCTTGTTTTTGACTGTTTGATCTTAAAGGAGGATTGTATGATAAATACCAAGATATGAGAGGTCTTAGTTTTCCTCATCCATGATATATGTTACGATGTTCATGAGTCATGTATAGTCATGTATCATACATCCCAAAATAAAATAGAATACTTAAAAACTGAAAAAAAGAATTATAATTGCTGACAATTATATGGTATTTTAGAGGTTGAAGAGCTTTTACATTTGTAATTGTTCAGTTGTTTCCATCATATCCAACTCTCTGTGACCCCATTTGGGGTTTTATTGGCAGAAATATTAGAGTGGTTTGCCATTTCCTTCTCCAGGTTATTTTACAGATGAGGAAACCGAGACATAGAGAGTTAAGTGACTTACCCAGAGTCACACAGGTAGTAAGTGCCCACAGCTGGATTTGAACTTAGGAAGGTGAGTCATCCTGACTCCAGGCCTGGTAGTCTACTAGGCCACCTAGCTGCCTTCAGCTTTTAAATTTGAGCCTCCCAGCAAATCTATGATGTAGGAACTAGTATTATAACCCACATTATACATAAAGAAAAACTGGGACTAAGAGAAATCAAGTGATTTACTTGCCCATGACCACAGGGCTACTGAAAGTCAAAGGGGAGATTGTGCCCAAGTCTTTCTGTCTCCTATCCACTATATTACATTACTTCCTACCCCTATGTTGCTTAAAACCAGGCTCAGTCTAGGCAAAGTATTGGATGACCTATTTTCCGTTAACTGTACAATTAAATTCAGTTAAATTAAATTCAAATTAAATTAGATTCAATTAAAATTATTAATCTTTCATATGGATAAGACACGATGGTAAGTACTGAGGATAGAAAAAATGGTCTTACACAATATGTTCACAAGGAGGTTCTAATATACATGTTAGTAGGAAGGGCAGCTAAACTAGTGATAATAAACTAGCAATAATACTATCAATATATAAGATTTATCCAGTACATTAAGGTTTCCGAGGCATTTTAGAAATATATGGAAACATGGAAAGTAAATATTGTTTTTATCCCTACTTTACATATGAGGAAACTGAGGCAGGCAGAGGGTAAGTGATCCAGAGACACACAAATATTACTTATCTGAGGACAGATTTGAACTTTGGTCTTCTGCCTCCATATCTAGTGCTTTATCCACGTAAGTGCCTAGTATGTTAATGTATCCCTATTGTATTGTAATGTATCCAGTTGAGGAAATTGAAGGAGGCAGAAGTTAAGTGACCTAGGATCACACAGCTATTAAATATCTGAGGATAGATTTGAACTCAAGTCTGCCTGATTCCAGGTCCAGTGTTTCATCAGCTTCGCTGTCCAGCATATAAATAATTATGACACACAAGAACAAGGAAATAAGTCCAAGAGAGAGTTCCAGGCAAATTGCCCAACCTCACTAAGCTCTCCTCATTCCCATTTCCCTGTATGTCTGGCCCTTTTAACCCCATCAGAGAACGAACCATGATGCTCGGGCTCATGATGAGAATTTTGGATGCAGACAGATGTTTATTTCAGGCCACCTCTGGCTTGACATTTTAACTTTCCCTTGTTCATAGAAACTCTGTCCATTTCAGCTCCAAATTTAACTCCAGATCATCTGCTCCCCTTAGCTCCTCATTAAGAGTCAGGCAGTCCTTTCCAAACCCATAGAATAACAAAACAGAGGGTTTTTAGAAAATGTGTGTCTGTATAAGAGAAAAATCATTCCACGTGGCTTGGGGCTTCCTTCTCTGATAATAACACTGTACTTAGCATTTATAAGGTTCTTTTCATCTTCAAAGCTCTTTGCCGATATTAGTTAATTAATCCTGTCAACATTCCTGAAGGGAGGTAAGGGTCGTTATCATCCTTTTGCATCAAGGGAAACTGAGGCACAGAGGTGAAGGGGCTTAATTTATGTCATGGAGTCAGTCTACTTGACAGATGCAAATGTGTCTGAGGATCTGTCAATTCCCTGGGCAGTGCTCAGATTGCTCAAATCTATGCATCACTGGCTATGTTAACTTAAAAACACACACCTACTGTATTGATGTCTTTTCTTTTTATGTCATAATCATTTCCAACTCATCCCACTCCATACTGAACCATCCCTTGTGACCAAAAAAAAGATTATGTAAAAATATCCTTTGTAGAAAACTTGCCTGACCAAGTCTGTAATATTCAGTATTAGTAATTTCTTCTCTCTTTGCTGTGAAGGCAGATGTTTTTCCATTTCTCTTTTAAAGGCCTGGCATTAGGTTTCTTGCTATTTTTTCTGCTGTGGATGTTGTTTTGATTTTCCTTTTCATTCAAAGTTCAGTTTCTTTGTAGTCAGTCAACTAGTGGGTTAACAAACATTTATTAAGCCCTTATTAAATGTCAGGCACTGCGGATAAAAAGAGAGGGAGAGAGGGAAGGAGAGAGAAAGTCAGGGAGAAAGAGAGAGAGAGAGAGAGAGAGAGAGAGAGAGAGAGAGAAAGAGAGAGAGATCCTGTCCTCAAAGAGCCTTGTACTAATGTAGTCATTGTGTATTTTTGGGGTCTTAGTTAATTTACTTCATTTGGAATAGCACTTCCTATATTTCTCTGAATTCCTCCTATTTGTCATTTCTTACAACATAACACAATTCCATTACATTCCTATGTCATCATTTTTCAATAGTTCCTCAACTGATGGGCTCTCCCCGTTTCTAATACTTTTCTACCAGAGAAACTTATGCATAAATATTTTTTAAACCATTTCCCCTTTCTGACTTCTTTTGCTTGAGACATAAATTCAGTGTAGAATGGCTAAAACAATGGGCAGCAGTTAACTGCTTTTCTTTCGCAATTCCACGTTGAAATCCAGAAAGGATACACCATGTATTTCCCCAGCTTCAACAGTAGTGAAATGCTGATTTACATGGAATGAAACGAAACCTCAGTACTTTTTTAACCATATTGAAAAGAAGGACTTTTACTTGAATATGATTTTTAGGACTTTTAACATAAATAAATGGTATTTTTATTTCTGTTTTTCTGCATCCATTAAAATAATAATGTAGTTTTCAATATTTGTTTTTATATAATTATGTTTTTAATTATGACTTTTTATGTTTAATTATTTTCTTAATATTTAACCATTCTCTAATACTTGATGTGGATCCAACTTGGTTATGGTGAATTATTTTTTCAATAAATTTCTCTAGTTTCCTTGTGACCCTTCGATTTATTTTTCTACTTAACTATCTTATTTATGCATTTATTCATTTGTTTATTTTTACTTCATTATCCATTAGTGAGATTGGCTTAGAGTTGTCTTGCGGTGCATTATATCTTCCTTCTTTGGGTATTGTGACCATATTGTTCACATGAAAAGATTTAATAGAGTGCTTTCTGTCTCTATTGTTGAGATTATTTTTAAAACAGATATTAATTGTTCCTCGAGATTTTTCTTTTTAAATAGAACTCACTTGTAAATCATCTAGCCCAGGGCTTTATGCCCGTCCACTGACCTTTGGCATTTCATTTATAACTCTCAATTTATTTTCTGAGATTGTGTTAAACTCTTTTTTCTTGTTTTGTTAATTTTGATGTTTTATGTTCCTGTTGACATTCAACATTTTTCTTCCAGTTCTCAGTTTTGTTAGCATATAATTTAATTGTGTAATTTCTTTTATTTTTTCTTTTACATAAATTCACTTTATTCATTGCTTGTTTTGGTGATTGGATTTTCCACTGTCCCACCCCCCCCCACCCCCCATCAGGTTTGCTAATGATTTCTTGACCAGTTGTCATAAAAGAAAACAGCTCTTAACTTTGTTGATCAATCCTATGGTGTTTTTGCTTTCAAGTTTATCTATTCCTTCTTCAATTTTAAAGATTTCATCTTTTTGTAACTATCTGAAGATTTCTAATGTATCTTCTGTTATTCTAGCCTATTTCTAGTTAATGTTCCATTTTTCTGATTCATACTCAGATCATTTATCCTCTCTTTTTCTTTGTTATTAATATCTTTGAGATATAACAGTTTACCTCTTGGGGATTGCATTAGCTTAATCCCACAAATTTTGGCATGTTGGGTCAATATTATTGGTATATTCAATATAATTTATTACTTCTATGATTCTTTGATCCAATCACTTTTCTGGAGCTCATTTACCCAGTATCCATTTAGATCTCTATCTTTTGCTCATATTTTCTTTTTTCATTGATTATTTTTATTGATTTAGGGTCTGTAATGCAGTATGATGTGCAAGAGGAGGCATTAGTAAGGGGAGGGGTGTCTGATCCTGCTCTTTGTCCTTTCCCTTACAACCTATTCTTTTTTATGTGAAGCCACCTACTTTTTGAACTTCTCTTTCATGCTTTCTAATTATTTTTTCATCTCATCTAGGAGTTAGCACCAAGATATATGACTTGAAGTTCACACATTATCTTTTTTTCAAAATGTTTGATTTAACCCTTCATTTTCTACATTAGAATTTGACAGGTTACATAATGTCTTGTATATTACCCACTTGTGACTAAGAAACTTGATGTGACCAAGGTATATATCATTCAAGTCAATTCAGTTTATCAAACATTTGAGTTCTGCAACTGCCATATTGCCTTACTCAGTGTTGCAAGCTGCTATTACCAGAGAAAGGAGACACATCTAGGTTGATCATTTTCTGAAATTATAGGGTCAGTACATCCTTAAACTCTTATTTCCCAAGTGAAGGGGATTTTTTTTCAAGGAAGGAGAGGCTTCATATTTTCCTTTGTACTTGTGAAATCCAGAGCTTTCAGAGCCAAAGTGTCATGGGTAGAATTGTCATAGTGTGGCAATGGTAAAAAGGAAAGGCTATGGCATATAAAAATAAATAAATAAAGGAGGATATTATCACCTTCATCATCCTTTCTTTCTATCCAGTGGTCTTCATAGAAAAGACAAGCTTCTAAATTCCCTTTTTATCCTTAAAAGTAGAGAATGTCAGGCAAATATCTCATTTCTATGTAAGCTGGTACAGTTATGGTTATGGGTGCTTAGAGAATCTTTGGATTAGGAAGTATGGGGGCCTGAGGGAAAGGGGTACATTTTAATTTCCATTTGTAAGTTGCCCCTTTGTTTCAACTTACTACCTTGCTATATGTATTGCTTGGCAAATCAAAGAATGTGACTGATACTTTGTACAATAGGCATGTGATAACTGTTGAAATAATCATGTTAAAAATTAACCCATGAGTACTGGTGGAAATTCTAGTATGGGAAACCACACCATTATCCAGGAGTAAAATAAAGCATGTGCTTTCTTTCAGATACAACTCTCATTAGTCATAATATTTTGTAATTCTCCTATATCTCCCATCCCAAGCTGTCAAAAGTCTTTACAGATCAACAGGAACTCATTCATTATTTTAAAAGGCTCATTTTCCAGACAGAAAAAAAAAATTCTGAAGCACTGCCTCCCAGAGGAAGAACGGAGAATAGTGCCCTGGAACTCTTTGCCTTAGAAAGGAGAGTTTGGGGTCTGGTAGAGGGAGTTCTTGGTTCTTGACTTTATACACCTATGTCCAGCAGTCAAGGATCAGATGGAAAGGAAGAGAAAAGATGAATGGGTCCCCCTAGAAGGCTGAAGGAAGCTGCTTTGAATCTTTCCTGTATTCTGCCTTGGTACTGTTAAAGAGTTGAGAAGGGTTGCTATAGGTAAGGTCCATGGCAGGCTACAATTTGTTGACATGGGTGTGTGTGTGAGCACACATACAAAGACAGGCAGACAGATAGACATAGATTCATATGCATATGCACAGGAGACTTTTAGACTATATGTTGTGACCACTACTGTAGGACAGAGGTGATGGTAGAAAGAAGAAGAATAAGAGGGAAGAAATGATCCTTCCCATTGCTGACAGAATCAGTTAATTAGTAAGGCTTTATTGCAACATTTGTCATTCTCTATCATGTGAGAGGTTGACACATCTAAACATTATCTCTCTGGGTCAAATATTTATTTCTTTTCATATGAATGTGGTGTGTGTGTGTGTGTGTGTGTGTGTGTGTGTGTGTGTGTGTGTGTGTGATGGTGGTGGGTAGGGAAATGGAGAAGGAAGTTTGAATCTGTGATTTTATTTTTTTGGTATTTATTTAGTATTTTATTTTTCCCCAGTTACCTATAAACAACAATTTTTGACACTTATTTTTAAAACTTTGAGTTCCCTGTGGTTTTATTTTTGTAGGGGAATTCTAGATTGGAAACTCTTTCCACATTTGCAGATCAGAAACTCATTATCTCAGAACTGATGGGGAACGCTGAATGGTTAGTTAACTTGCCCAAGGTCACACACCCAGGATATGTCATAGGTAGTACTTGAATCCAGGTCATTTTTACTCCAAAGCCAAACTTCTATACATCTTATATGTATAAAGAACAAGACCCGACTAGTGGTGGAGTTGGCAAAGCATCCCCCTACATTAACCTTGAACATGTAATCACTGTAATCATAATAAGTAGAAGAAATCCATGTAGTCACATTCTGAATATTCTAGGCAGCTCATAAATGACCTTTCCTAAGGGGAAGTTCCTTTCTTTTTAGTTATCTCTGCTTCATCTGGGGACACTGAGAGGTGGTGGGTAGGGCTACATCTATGCATTTTCCTGAGATCAAAAAGCTTCAATATGTTCATTTTATTGGTGTGTTAAAAGCCTGCTTTTTTCCCACTGGTGGGCAGGACCACTGGAATATCACTGTAAGAATTCAGCATGTCTGCATTTTCTAAGCCATTCCAGGGTTGTTTGCTCTTTTCTTGAAATGTATTATTAGGGCTGTCACTTGTTTTAAATGCTTTAATGAATGATATTTTGTTGCCTAAGGCTTTTCAGCAAAGGGCATGATTTTATAAATTGAATAAATAGAGTTATGGCAAATAATGAAAAATCTTTTAGAAAAGCGTCATGGAATGCCAGCTGACAGCTGACTTCATTTCCACAGTTTTTCATATGGTACAATTTCATTAGTATCACCATCATCTTCAGTGACTTAAATGAATTCTTCATCCACATGGCATTAAGCACTACACAGATATGCAAGGATATCTAGGGATACTAACTCTGCCCAAGAGGTTGCTACCAACTGAAATGTCATCCTAAAAATAAAAAATAAAAAAAAAAACTGTCCAAGATCTCCATTGAAGTGCATGGATTTTAGCTTTTTGTTTGAGGTTATATTGTGCTGTACTCACAATTGAATATCCTATTGAAAACTTTATTCTTCTTCATTGTTTTCATTAGTGTGGCTTGACTAAACAAAATAGATTAGTTCTTAATAATGATGATGATGATAGCTAACCTTTTATATGACACGCTATATCTGGCAGAATGTTTTATATGGGATATGCTCTTTGTTCCTCAGTACAACCCAGTGATATGAGTGCTATTATCCCCATTTTGTCATTGTGTTGTCTGTGCTTTATTCTCCAAGAGGACCGTGACATCAGGAAGGTAATGCCATGACTTGCAAGTGAATTGGATTTAAGTGAGGCAGGGTTGTGCAAAGTCACCAGCCTCATTTTCTCCTCTGGAGTCATCTGGGTCCATTGGCAAAATATAGATTGGGACAATTGGAGATGGTCCTGAATGCAGTGGGAGTCCTTGGGCTTTTTAAGCTAAGGTCATTCCCTGGTCTCAGTTTGACTGAAGCAACACCCATTCAGTGATTAAGGCTTGGTTGGTTGTTTGGTTGTCCTTTGTTCTCGAAGAGGACCAAGATAACATCACCATGCTAGAGTCAAGTTTCAGTGTATTAGAGCTCATAGAGCACAGCACCTTCCATGCTGAGCATTTCTGTGCCAATGTCTCCCATGTCACACAAGCAGTTAAGACTAGGTAAGAAATAAGACAAAGAACGAAGTCTTTTCCCTATTCAAGAAATCAAACTGAGAGGAGAAGACCCTCAAAGTTTCTAACCAAAACAGAAACACTTGCTATTTGCACTCTCAGAGCTTCCCTAGCCAAAACAATGACTCAGTGAGACTTGGGCTGGGGCCCATGGTTGGTCAATCAATGAGAGCCATGATGATTTGGGTTTAAGGCATGGTCCTTAAGGAAGAACTCTAACCCATAAACCCCAATTTTATAGGTGAAGAAAAAGAGGCAGCTAAAGCTTTATTAAAGTATCCATCCCACTAACATGAATCTTCTTGTTTAAATCTTTCTTGTTTAAATGAGAAGTAGCATGATACAAATGGATTTGGAGTTGAATGAAATGATTCAGTCCTTGCAACTTACTGACTATATAGTTTGTTGTCCATAAAGTCAAGGAGGGCAAGAGTCTTCTCTTATTTGACCTTTGAAGCTCACCTGGTCTATAAAATAGTGTTTTGTTCATAGTAGAGAACTTAATAAAAAATGCCTCTAATTAAACTGAATTTTGTGATCTTGGAAAGTCCCTCAATTTATCTGCCCTGTCTATTCCTAATCTGCTAAAAGGTGATGATTCCTATGTTACTTATGTTACAAAATGATTTTGATAGTACAATGTATGTATTGTATATATGCATGTGTGTGGAGTGTTATGTACATGGGAATTGATTATGATAACCTTGCGATTATATTTTCCCTACATTAGGCAGGTAAGGGAAAGGGATGGTAGGCTAATGTAATGATGAGGTTGATTGTAGTATATGCATACATTGCCTATATCTGGCAGAATGTTTTATATGGGATATGCTCTTTGTTCCTCAGTACAACCCAGTGATATGAGTGCTATTATCCCCATACGAATATGAAATATGAATTTTATGTATATACTATGTTCATTCCAATGTTGTGTATAGGTATGTACAAATATATAACTCAGTGCCTATCACAAAGCAGATATTTAATAAAACCTTGCTGATAGACTTGGACTTGACTTCATGTCTTCCCGACTCAAAGTCCAGCACTCTATGACTATCCTGAATTTACCAGTTCAAGCCTTTGCTTTTTCTTTCTTGAGTGGGAGTATAAGACGAATATGAGAGAGTTGTATTTTCCTCAGGGTAAAGAAAGCTTTCTACCAACTATGGTTCTCAATCATTTATGACTTCGCTGATCAATCTTAGAGAATTGCCTAAAGCACAAGGCAGAGTCAGAAGTGAGGAATGCAGGGTCGACATTCAAATAATAGTCTGTGGCAGAATTTGAAACCAGATCTTCCTCACTGTAACCCTGGTACTCTCTCCACTAATTGGTGCTACTTCTACTTTAATAACTTAAATAAGATATAGAAATAGGGCAAACTGAGGTCCTAGCACCCATCAAGAACCTACACTTGCTTTCAGGGTAAGAAGATCAGAATTAATCTGCTGTTTTTCATAGCCTGCATAGAGCATGCATACAAACTAAATATTCATAGCAAGATTATGTCCTGATTTATTTCTTTTCTGCCAGCTTGTTTTCATATGTATCAAATTATATTATAAAGCCAGTAGGATTTTTTGGAGGGAGGGGGAATACATAAAAATCAAGTTTGGAGTTGTTTCAGTATAATACTTCTTGTTTAATTTTTAATTATACCAATACAGGAGACTATATTCAGTGTATTGAGAATGGATGTTGCCTAATGGGGATGTACAATCTTGCCTGATAAAATATGTATTATTCATAAAAATGGTCTTGCATGAAGGAGCACCTGGTCCTTTAAGAGACAGGAACCTCCTGAATTGAAGTAGCTTCGATAGTGGTTTGATTTGTTGCCCAAAGTGCACTCACGGACTCATTAAATATTAAAAGGAGGCAAGCCAGACGCTTGCATGACCCTTTGCAATAGTAATGCAATGAATGGGTCTTTTAAGAGACTTGGTTTGAGTAGCCAGTCAGTTAGAAGTGGGTCACAAGTGTGAGATGTCTCATTAACATAGATCTATCTACATGTGGGTTTTGGTAAATTGGCTTGATGAGAATGGGAAGGATAGAAGTTACCATATTACAAGAAAGTCCAGAAAATGTGTTTTTGTCAATGTTTGATTTTTCTTGTATCCTTTCTATCTTCTTAGTTGTTGAATATTGCCTTTTGTCAGAATGTCATTCCTTTTTTATCTGCACATTTCTCTCTTTTTGGGATTTTTGTCATTTCTTAACCTGCATTAGCCTCTTTAACTATTCAGTGTAGCAAAAAAATGTAACAAGAATTCATGTTAGCACCAAGTAGATGGAAAATCATGGAACTAAGCTGAAATGATTTGTCTGGTGGATCTCAAGACCCTGGAATTTCCCATACCCTTGGCTTTTAAAGTACTTGATAACCTGGCCTCAAACTATCTTTCCAGTCTCATTATACATTATTCTCCATCCTGCTCACTACTCTCCAGTCAAATTATCCTTCTTTTTGCTTTTTACACACTGTAATCCAATGCACTGACTGTCTCATGTTCTCAATTTTCTCCCTTCTCGTCTCTGCCACAGAGAATTTCTCACTTCCTTCAGAACATAGCTCAAATATTACCTTCTCCACGAAGTTTTTTTCTGATTTGCTGAATGTCCTCTCTTCCTATACTTAGTAAAATTAAAATACACACACATATGTATGTACTTTCATATTTTATATAATATAATCATTCTATCATTACATAGTATTCCTGTATAATATTTAACTTACATGTATATTTATTTAACTTATATTTAACTTATATGTGTATATTTACATATGTATACAAAATATTTAGATACATTTATTTTATTTATTCTGTATATACTTATATATGTACCTTTTGTTTCCTCTAATAGAATGTATGCTTCTTAAGAGTAGAGATTATTTCATTTTTTGTCTTTGTATTCAGGTACCTAGTACAGTGCCTGCTCCTCATTAAGAATTTAAATGCTTGTTAATTGATGTATTAAAAGAGAGGACCTCTCACACAACAAAATTCCATATTCCTAGAAGTGGTGGTGACAGAAATGATGCATTTCTTGGTAGCAGCAAAAAGTTTGAAGGAAAAAACCCTCTTCCCCCACCCCCTGAAAAAATTCACACCTGGTGACAGTATATCTAATTTCAGGTTCACTTCTTTCAAGAAGAAATAAGTTGTTGAGTTCTAAACTTGTAAAATTGAAACTATAAGTGAAGACATATCATATGAAACACGAACAGAAAGTGTTTCATTGGGAAATAAATTGATTTTTATCTTGACCATGTTAAAGACTACATTGGCCTCCATTAAATTCCCATGAACTTGATATCAGTTCCTGAAAATATTCTGGGCCTCAGTTTCCTCATATGTACAAAATAAGGGGTTGGATTAGATAGCATCTGACATACCTTTCAGCTCTAAAATTATGATTCCATTATCCTAAATTGGTAGAACAAGTTAGTACTAGAGATAAAATTTGCCTTTATTTTAGAAAAACGATTTGACAAAGTCTTATGCCATTCTTAGGAATATGCTGAGAAATGTGAACTAGAGGACAGTTCAGTTAAACTACCTGTTTAAATGACTCAACCTAAAGAATAATCATTAATGGTTCAGTGTCATCTTGGGATAGTCTTTAATGGAGTGTCCCAGGAATCTGTCCTTGCCTGTATGTTATTTATATTTCTTAGAGAGATTTGCTTAGAAACATAGTTGGTGTGCTTATCAAATTTACAGAAAACACAAAGGCAGAAGAAACAGCTAACTTAGCAGATGACACTCTAGGATAACTAGCTAAATTTGATAAGATGAAATTTTAAAAAATCTTACACTTGAATAAAAAAATGGGCTATGCAAGTGCAAGATGGGAAAGACATGGCTACATAGCAATGAAGCGCAGCATGAGTCAACATTTTGATGTGACATCAAAAAATAATTAAAAACAACTAATACAATCTTAGGCTGCAGTAAATAATAGCCTAGTGTCTAGTCCAAGGGAGATAGTATTCCTGCTGTGCTCTGCCCACATAGGTCACATTGAGAATATATTCGATTCTGGGTTCCATATTTTGGAAATGGAGTTGATAAACTGGAGATTATCTACAGCAGGTGCAACCAGGAGGGCAAAAGACCTTGAGCTCATGTTTCATGTGAGTCAATCTAAGGAGCTAGGGGGTGATTTTCCAGAAAAAGTTTAGTTGCTATATGATAGCTGTCTCCAAGTATTTTAAGAGTTTTGTGGAAGAGGGACTTGTTTCCTAAATGACTCTAGGAAAATGCATGGAAGTTGCTAAGATACAGTTTTAGATTAGATTTAAGGAAAGACTCCTGACACCTAGATTTGTCTTATAGTAGAATAGGTTGTTTTTGGAGGACTGTTACCAGAAGTCATCAAGCAAAGACTAAGTGACTATTTGTGGTCAAGAATGCTATCCCTCCTCCTTTGAGTCTCCTGGCTTCCTTCAATGCTCCACTTCAATTTCATTTTCTGCAAGAGGCCTTTCCTGATCTCTGTCACCTCAAGCCTTATTCTAATTCACATTCTGGGAGCCAGCATGTCTCCCATCCCAAGTCTAAATCTAGTATTTAGTATCTCTGAGAGTATTTACAACATATCCTGTATTTTACATATTGTGAGCATGAAGATGTTTGGGAGACAATTTGCCTCCCAGAATGTGAACACTTGAAAGCAGGGGCTCCTTTTGTCTCTTTTTTAATCCTCTTTGTCTGACACAGGGCCTGGCTCATAGTAAATACGTAATAGATGCTTGTTATTTAAGGCCTAAAATTATTCACTTGCAAAGTGTCATATAATATTATGTCTAAATCTATGATATTGTGTTATAGGGAGGATTCTTGTTTGGGTTTGGGATATACTAACCCTCTGAATTCTCTTCCAACACTGATATTTCATGAGTGAGGATATAGAGATAAGAGTAGTCCCTTAACATATCAGTGAGGCAGACCTTGAAAAAGGGAAAGGAAGGACATAGTAAATTGATGATGACCTTCATTTATATTGGCCTACTCCAGCATATCTAAGAGAAATGTTCACCAAGTACAAAAGACATATACTTGCATCCATTCATATTCTTCAGGACTTAAAGATGCAACTGACTATGAAGTTGAAGGAGTATTTGTTGCAGTGGAAGGGCCCCTGGATTTGGTTTCAGAGGATGTGTAGTTAAATATTTATTCGTTTTACTATTGCTATCTCTGTGACCCCTGAGGAAGTTCTTTCAGTTCCCTGGGCTTTAATTTCCTCATCACTAAAATGAAAGCATTAGATTAGAAGGCCTCTTGGGTCTCTTTCATTTCTAAATCTGTGGTCCTATGAGACTACCTGAACTTTAGGAATTGTACTTAGATCAGAAGTCAAACACATGGCCCCAAGTGCTATAGAACCAGATGAAAATGTAATTGGAAAATGTTTAATAAAACAAAAATACAATAAAACAAAGATAACATTACATTTTCAAACTAAGTTGGATTAGTGACCTCTGTTTCTGCTTGAGTTTTACACCACTGCTCTAGAAGGCTCTCTTCATTCTCCCAAGCTAGTTCTTTTCTGAGGGGAAGAGGTACCTGTCAAAAGGCTGTGCAGGAGATCCAACAAGATCACTGACTGACTCAACAGAAACCAACAAGTGAATACAAGGGTCTGTACACCACACACACACATACATACACACACACACACACACACACATATCCTTTTCTTCCTCTTCTTCTTCCTCTTCATCATCATCATTGCCACCACCACCATCATCATCCACAACAACAGTACCAACAACAAACCTCACCAAAAGACTTAAAAGGAATTTGAGCACTAAAATAAAGTGGTTAATGTTGGTTATCTATAGAAGAGAGCTGAAATCTGTCCTTTGTTCATAATTCCCCTTTCATCCCTTCATCCTCTGATTTCCCTTCTGTCCTTTCTTTAATCCTTTCCCACTGTGCTACATTTTTATTCATCCTGGTTCTATGATAAAGCAGAGTGGGCATTGAAAGAGCTAAATCTCAGGAATTCATTTACTTTCTTATGTTGGTCACCCATGATCTTTTCCCAGGGTGTGGTTTTTACTGGGACCACACTAGGAGCCCTAGTTATTGTTGTGAATATCCCATGTGGCTCATATCCCTTCACTAATATAATATTGGAGTTTCAAGGGACTTAAGAAAGTCATTGGAAGGACAGTTCAGTGTAGAGTCCTGGGTTTGAATTCTGATTCAGTCATTTTCTACTGAGAGATCTTGCATGAGTAGCTTATGGTCCCTGGGCTTTAGTTCCCACCCCTTCTAAAATGAGGCAGTTGGACAATATTATCTCCAAGGTCCCTTTGAGATCTACACCAGTTATCTTTTCTGTATTATTCCCAGTAAATATATCACTGTCAGATAACTTATGTCACCTTCACTTGTCAAGGATGAGAGCAGGTCCTTTTGAAGAACCAGAGGATACCAGTGGGGCTGACAAGATCTTTTCTCTTTTAGGTCACCAGGTGATATAATGTCCATATCAGAAATAGCTAAAATTGTTGCTGTCCTGTATAGTTGCTGTCCAACTGTATAGTGAATGATACCACATATTTACTACCTTAACATTGAAAGTTAAATCTAGGTACTAACTGTCTGACAGGCATTGTCAAAAAGGAAGCCCAGTAATTAAGAGATCCATTAATATAGCTCTCCATAAATCTCCCTTAGTGGTTTCCCACAGGATGTGAAAGAAATGGTCTTTCTGGGAGACCTTGGACTTGGTTGCTGTCCAGAATATGCTGATTTTGTGGATTAGCAGATATCTGCATCTTTGGCTAGCCAGCTGACATACCTATCAGGTTTGTGAGTTACTGTCAAATCAGGGCATTTTGTACCTTTGAATGTTGTCTACTTTTGTAAAGTAGTTTTCATAGGTCATAATTTTAATGAGTAAGTTGTAAGTCGCCTGTTACTTTGATCCTTTCAAGCAGTTAGGACCCTGGACAGCAGTGACTGTCAATTTGCCCATGCATCATCCCGAACTGCTTACTATACAAACCCTCTGGAAATTTTATCATCTAGAAGCATGACTCATTCCATCTCTAAGTTGGCCTCTTCCTTTACCAGACCTCCTGGTTAGCTCAGTAAATTCAGTAATTTCTTCAGAAAAGGGTCATTACCTTAGTAAGCAGTTTAATTGCATTAAATAAAAGGGTAATAAAATGCAAGCAAAAAGTACTTGTATCTCAGACACAGTAACCATCTTAATTCTTCCTTCCCCAGAGGGCAGACAAACAGTCTCATAGGCTTCTATTTTCAGATGAAAGAAATAGAAATTTGTGCATTTAATGCAAATTTCTCAACCCTTGCCATGGTAGTGAGTGCTGGCTGGGAGCTAGGCTTCTACCTCTTGTCTAGAACACTGCAGAAATTTTGATGACTATGAGATGGCTTTATGTGCTGTTCACTCATTAGCTTACTTGGACAAGAATTCTTCCTCCTCAGATTGATCTCTACCATCTATGACAGGTTCTGGCTGACTTTTTCTATGACTGAATGTATTAGAATGACAACTCTCAGCCCTTTCCCAAGTGCAAGGATGAGGGTCCTGCTCATGGCAGTGACATTCCTCTCCTCTTACCTTATATTTCCATGTTTTTCTTCCCTCCAACTTTAGTATTGATATATGTCCAGTTATGTTCTTGGGTTCATAGCCTCTTGGAAAATCACTTTGAGAACTCACATGTCCTCTTCTCCAAAGCCTTCTGAGAAATGTAGTCCACAGGAGAAAGCAAGTGTGATCCCAAACAAATCTCCCCTACCTAATCATACTCAAGTTCTAGCTAAAAGAGACAAACATGGAAGGTTACAGATGGCCATGGATGGACATGACTTGGCAACTAATTGGATAGAGGGAAAAATAAAAGAGCTGGGGATGACTCCTAGGTAGTAAATCTGGGTAATTAGAAAAATGTAGTCTTAACAGAAATGGGGAAGCTAGAAGAAAGATATGGTTTGGTCAAAGACAAATCACTGGCTTTCTAGTTCATATGCTTATGTATGGCAGGGTGGGGGAGAAAGTTGAAGGGTGTGTGTGTGTGAGTGAGACTGAGACAAAGAGAGAAATAGATAGATGTAGAGGCAGAGGAGCTGGGTTAATTGATTTATCCCAGGTGTCCAAATCATTTAATTATTTTACTTTGCTGGAGCCAGCTTTAGTAAATTCCTGAGGGTGGTTGTCTCAAATAAAACTATAAAGAACTTTATTAGTATTAATAATCTATAAAGATGATGGTGAAGATGATGATGATGTGATCTCTGAACCTGGGATTTCATTTCATTCCTTCCATTGAGAAAACTCCCTCTATAAAGGCATCTCAGTACTTTTCTCTGCAATTCATAGTCTTAGAGAGTTTCCTAGGGCACTAAGAGGTTAAGTAGCTTGCTAATGAAGATACAACCAGATGCAATGTCAGAGGTGAGTATTTTACCCAAGTTGTTCAAATCTGAGACCTGTTTTCTGTCTACTATGCCATGTTATATATCAAAATAATGAGCAAGTGAATGAATGAAAACACTTATTAAGCCTTTACTATATACCTAACACTATGCTAAGCACTGATGATATAAATATAAAAATGAGATGTCCCTTGCCCTAAAGGAGTTTATATTTTGATTGGGGACAAAACATGTAGATGAGTAAAAGTAAGGGAAGAATAATTTGTTTTGGGAAGCCAGAGGTAAGTGAGTGGAACAATAATGCCATCCTTTGACACACTCTTTCTAGAGGCAATACCAGTGATGATTTTATTATAGTTCTCAATGAAAGAGGTAGAAAAAGAAAGACAATCTCAGGAAGCAGAAGAACAGGACATGTCTGGGATTGAGATGATGAAGCCAAAAAGAAAATAACATCCCTTTTCATTGGAGGTGCAGACCTAAGATAAATATAGTAGTGGAAAGAGAAGATGGAATGGATTTTTGATGGAAAGAAGGAACCTGGAGCTTTTAGCATTAGAAAACTAAACACTTGTTTCTTCTTAGAGGAATCAGCTGTCAATAAAAGACCACTGAAGCCAGTGACTAAACTGCAGGGTACAGCTCCAAGTTTACAGTGAACGTTTCCTATCAGATATAATCAGGGAAATGAGTCACTGATGGAGCCACGATGATTGACCTCAGTTGACCTGACTTGGTCTCTTGCCTCACATATTTTAAGGTGATACCATAGCAAGTAATATATCTCTGTGGTTATTGAGTTGTTTGGGGAAAATTCATCCTTTCCTCTGACTCATTCACTTTCTAAACCCTTCACTGCAAAAAATGGAATATGTGGGGAGGGGTATGGAAAAAGAGAGTACTATTATCTAACCTGACTTTAGAGTGGATGATGAGAGGTGGCATGTTGCATTGCAGATGTGATCCTAAGTGGCAAAACTCTAGAGTTTGGTCGAATCAGATTAAAATGTAATTCGAAAATGATTCATAGAATAAATAAAAGTGCAATACAATATAGATAATGTAAATTTGTGATTTTCTAAGTCAATATGAATCAATTTCTATTTGAGTTTGACACCGATGGTATTAGGTGGATAGAGAGTTGACTTTCAGAATCAGGAAGAAAATAATCAACCAACCAAACAGAGTTTAATCTGATTTTTAAAAGGGACCAGGCACTGGGGAAGCAACTCTAACTTGCCTAGAATGTTACCTGGGACTTCTTTATACCTGTGAATACACTTTTCCTTTTTCCTGTCCTGATACCTTATCCCTTTAGGACATTTGAATCAGGAAAAATAGAATAATCAGTCGAGTCTCTAAGCCCTAGAGAAACCTTAAACAGTTTTGTTTAGAACAAACGCTTCGTTCTTCTTGAACTTGACCTCATTTTTCTCCTCATCTCCACTTCATCTGAATGGCACAGGAGTGCCCTGCCCCAGGACAGTTGATAAGCCTTATTGAAGGGAAACCTGGCCAATTCTTGTACTCATTTACCTTGACCCATCCAGAATATTACTTAACCCCCCCTCCAGAAGTTCCTCTTTCCAGTATCCCTTTAAACCCTGTCTTCCTCCATTAGAATAAAAGCTCCTGGAGGGTAGGGAGTTTCTGTATCCTAAACAGAGACCGGAACATCTAGGAAATACTTGAAAGATGCTCTATCTGTGTCTCTTTCTTTATCGCTGTACCATTCCAATTCTCTCCTCAGCTCAACCATTAAAACAAACCAAACCTTCAAGTCATTCTTTGTCTTTGGTCCTTTTTCTACTATTAGGAACCTCAGAGCTGTCTTTTCTGATTCATTCTGAACTCAGTCCTCCTCAGGTTCCTTACCTCTGAAAAGAGAGGGTCCATGAGGCCTGTTTAAACTCCTGGTGAACTTTGGAACACCAAAGGGGAGCAGGGAAGTGAATCACTGCACTGTGTGGTTATACACTGGCAACCATCACACAGACAAGCTATGAGAAACCTCTTAGTTCTCTTGAAGTACTAAAGGGGATTTCTAGCCTAATTCTGCAGCCCCTAGGGGGTAAGGTTGTTTTTGTTTTTGTTTCTGTTTGTTTGTTTATCCAAACCTTTGGACCAGCATCTAATTGAAAGTTTAGCCTGTTTACCTTCCCCTACTGCACTTGAAGTTGAAGCAATGCTTTCTTCCAAATATATATATATATATGTATATATATATATATACATATATATATATATATTTGGAAGAAAGCATTGGTGTACCTAAAATAATTATCACTTCATCTCTTTTCAACTTCAAGAAATTGAATATATAGAATATATATATTCAAGAAATAAAATATATAGAAATATATGTATATATATATATATATATATATTGCATACCTGAATGCTAGACTGAGGGACTCAGGGGCTCCTATAATCACAGCTGAGATGCAGCCATCTCCTAAGTGAAGCAATCATCATGCATGGACTTACTCCCCTTGAAAACAAACATCCTCAGAATCTTATGTGAAACTCAGGTGAAACTGAGTCCTGCATCACTCAATAACTTCAGGAGAACTTATGGAGGCAGACTGGAATTAATGGAGTAGTAGCTGACTGGGGGAGATGGGGATTAACACCCCCAAGAAGCTCTCTGAAAGGCTCCATCTGAAAAGCAGTTAAGTGACTTCCCCAGCAGCCAGACATGGCCAAAGGATGGCCATTGATTCATTTTCCACCAGGAAGAAAGAAGTTGCCAGGACTCTTTCCAAACTGAAGATGCTGTAGGCAAAAGACAAGGTGGGACCCCTGCAAAACATTTCTCTGAACCCTTTCCTACTAAAAAGCCACAGAGGCAGGGAATTTCAGGACTGGCAAAGTCAAGAGTAAGCAGCAAAGAAATAAGCAGGCACTTTACAAATACTATCTTAGTGGTACAATGAATAGAATGGTGGGCCTGGAGTCAGGAAAATTCATCTTCCTGAGTTCAAATCCAGCCTCAGACACTAGCTGTGTGACCCTGGGTAAGCCAGTTAACCCTATTTGCCTCAGTTTCCTCAAATGTAAAATAAACTGGAGAAGGAAATGGAAAACCATTCAAGTATCTCTGCCAGGGAAACACAATGATGGAGATAGCCAAGAGCAGCCTGATTATATCCTGCGTTTTAATAGCTATCACAGGTTAATAAAAAACCTCGTAAAGATAAGTAGATCCAATGGTAAGAAGTATGTTTACTAAATCATTCTCTTCATTTTTCAGTCCCATTTACCAGTTATGAAAATGTTTTTGTTGAAATCTGGCTAATATATGTCCATTTTTCCCTGGTGGGTAACTGGATCTCCAGAGATTAACCATGGAGTAAAGGGAACAATATTGGGGCAGATAACAAAATGATTAAGTATATTAAGGGGTGGGTGGCCTTTGTCATTGGCTTCAAAGTTGTCTGGCAGGGCTAGAAAGATGTAGCCTTGGGAATGAAGTTATAAATATGAAAGAATTCCATGCTTGTGATTTCAATCCCAAGCCTTCCAGCATCAGCAACTCACTCCTTCTTATCCTTTGCCAGACCTGCCCCTGATCTGTCTGATTCTCTAATATGTGCTCACTGGGGCTTCTTGTGAGCCAATATAAGCCTCCTTTATTCGCCTTGGGGCTGAGGCTGAGGTGAGTGTGGGGAGAAATAGAGTGGGGTAGCAATTGTTCTAGGAAACTGGGACATTGGACAGAAGATGGATGCCTGTAATAGAGGTGAAGGCAGGAAGGACAGGAATCAAAGAGGGGCAGTTTGCCCCACTGCCTGTCTGCCTAGAGAACACTATAGAACTGACTGTCCAATACTGTCTGTATAAGATATAGGCAAAGGGATGGCTGCAAGCAGAAACAGATTATGTCTCTAAGTGTGCTGAAAAGATTGCTCTTCTATTTAGCTCTCACTTTCTCTACCTGCCCCCCCTTGCATACCTCACTTTGGAAACCACTGGTCATGGACTCTGAGAAGTTAACTTAACTCATAGCCACATAACCAGCTTGTGTCTAAAGTAGGACCTATATCTAAGTTCACCCTGTGATTTAGAATAACAATATAAAATAGTAACATAATATAATAAGAAAATAAGAATATCATTCAAGATTTCTCTAATTGTAGATAGGTATTTTTTTTATTTTTAGTTTTTGACATTCATTTTCACAAAATTCTGAGTTCCAAATTTTCTCCCTATCTCTCATCTCTGCTCACCCCATAATGCCTTGCATTCTGATTACCCCTTGCCTCAGTATTCCCTCCCTTCCAATACATGCCCCCCTTCCCTTATCCCCATCTTCTCTCTTTTCTTGTAGGGCAAGATCAATTTCTATATCCCATTACTTGTATTTCTTATTTCCCAGTTGTATGCAAAAGCAATTCTCAATATTTTTTTCTAATACTTTGAATTCCAACTTCTCTCCCTTCCTCTCCCCCCATCCATCCCCACTGAGAAGGCAAGCAATTCAATATAGGCTTTATATGTATAATTTTGCAAAAGAACTTCCATAATAGTCGTGTTGTATAAGACTAAGTATATTTCCTTCCACCCTCCCTGCTCCCATTTATTCTATTTTCTCATTTGACCTTGTCTTTCCTCAAAAGTGTTTACTTCTAATTACTCCCTTCTCCCATTTGCCCCCTTCTCCTCTACTTTCCTGTAGTGTAAGATAAATTTTCATATCAGATTGAGTGAGCATGTTATTCCCTCCTTAAGCCAAATGTAAAGACAGTAAGCATCACTTTTCCCCTCTTACCTCCTCCCTTTTCTCCTCCATTGAAAAATCTTTTTCTTTCCTTTTTTATGAGTGATAATTTGCCCCATTCCATTTCTCCCTTTCTCTTCCCAATATATTCCTCTCTCACCCCTTTATTTTATTTATTTTTTAGATATCATCCCTTCTTATTTAACTCAATCTGTGCAGTCTATGTGTGTGCATGCATGTGTGTGTGTGTGTATAATCCCTCCAACTGCCCAAATACTGAGAGAAGTCTCAAGAGTTACAAATATTCTCTTTGCATGTAGGAATGTAAATAGTTCAACTTTAGAAAGTCCTTTATGATTTCTCTTTCCTGTTTACCTTTTCATGCTTCTCTTGATTCTTGTGTTTGAAAGTCAAATTTTCTATTCACTTCTGGTCTTTTCATCAAGAATGCTTGGAAGTCTTCTATATCATTGAATGAACATTTTACTCCCTGAAGTATTATACTCAGTTTTGCTGGGTTGGTTGCTCTTGGTTTTAATCCCAGCTCCTTTGACTTCTGGAGCATCACATTCCAAGCCCTTTGATCCCTTAATGTAGAAGCCACTAGATCTTGTGTTACCCTGATTGTATTTCCTCTATACTAGAATTGTTTCTTTCTAGCTGCTTGCAATATTTTCTCCTTAATCTGGGAACTCTGGAATTTGGCTACACTATTCCTAGGAGTTTCTCTTTTCAGGTCTTTTTCAGGAAGTGATGGGTGGATTCTTTCAATATTTATTTTACCCTCTGGTTCTAGAATATCAGGGCAGTTTTCCTGGATAATTTCATGAAAGATGGATGATATCTAGGCTCTTTTTTTGATCATGGCTTTCAGGTAGTCCCATAATATTTAAATTGTCTCTCCTAGAGCTGTTTTTCAGGTCAGTTGTTTTTCCAATGAGATATTACACATTACCTTCCCTTTTTTCATTCTTTTGGTTTTGTTTTGTAATTTTTTGTTTTCTCATAGTCATAAGCTTCCATCTGCTCCATTCTCAGTTTTAAAGAACTATGTTCTTCAGTGAGCTTTTGAACCTCCTTTTTCCATTTGGCTAAGTCTGCTTTTTAAAGCATTCTTCCCCTCATTGACTTTTTGAACCTCTTCTGCCATTCAGGGCTGAGGTTCACATCAGGTGCTCAAATGGATGCTGCTGCTACCTCCACTGTAGCCACCTGGAGCTGACACTAGGGCAGGACCCTGCTCCCTTCTCATCCAGTTGGAAAGGCCCTCTCACTGACCTTTGTAGTTGTTTTTGGTTTTTGTGGGTTGAGGGATCTGAGAACCTCCACTGCTGCTGGGGATTCCATCCCTGAGGCCTGTTCAGGTCCTATTCCTCCCAGTGCCATACAGCCAAGGCTGGGCTTCCCTCTGCTCTGTGCCCTGTGCAATAGACTTTTTCTGTTGGCCTTCCAGGTTACCTTGCACTGGAAATCTCTTTCTGTGTTGTTCTGTGGCTTCTGCTGCTCTAGAATTTGTTGTGAGTCATTTTTTACAGGTATTTTATGGGCTATGAGGGAAGAATTAGAGTATGTGTGTCTTTCTACTCTGCCATCTTGGCTCCGCCCCCAGGTTCTTTTGTTTTTTTTAAGATGGAGAGTGTTATTTGTGCATATATCCTTCCTGCTCTATTAGAATATAAGTTCTCTAAGGTCACAATGTGTATCGTATCTTTATATCTTCAGTGCTTGGTCCTCTGTTCTCTTCCCTCTGGGATCATAGGGACCTCAGATGCTATCTAGTTCAACTTCCTAATTTCAGGCATGAGAAAACTGAGGCCCAGGGAGGTTGGCACTTGTTCTAGTTCATGCAGCAGTAGGGTCATGACTGAATTTATGTCTTCAGAGAATGCGATCTATGCTTAATTGTCCAAGTGTAAAAGGAAGACAACCTGCCTCATTTTGGGAACCTTTAATAAAACCAAATAATGGAACTACAAAATGGGTATGAGCCTGAGATATCAGCCATATAACTCAGCAGTAGAAGAGGATAACCCAATGGAAATTGGGAAATAAACTGGAAAGATCTTGAACATTCTTTTTATTTTTAATTCTTGGGTTGAAGAGGAGACCAACTCTATTTTCTAAGATTAGATGCAGGGTTGCTCTTCATCTAGTTAGAGGTGGGAAATAAGAAAGACTATGTAGAGACAGGAGGAAGAAAAAAATATATCTATGCATTTGAATGGGGCCAGTGCAAATATTCTGTGCCTAATGACTTGAAGAACTATTTGCAAGGCTTAAGTAATAAGGTACCTGGGGTACAAATACAATTAGTGCTATTAATAATGTAGGATTTCAAAGGAATGTTTTCCCTCTAATAGATACAGAAATACACCTGGAAAGAAGGAGGGTCATTGAAATACAGGCCAGTAGTTTTGTTCTTCTGTCTTGTATCCAGAACAGCATACAAGAGCAGACCTGTGAGTTGAAGGGGCTAGGAAATCCATGTTCATGGGATTATTTGAAGACATATAAAGGACCAAGTCATAGCAGCCAGAATACCTTGAATCTCCCCTGTCTTTTTTCTCCCCTTTTTTAAACTCTGTGTGTGTATATTCTTATGACAGAAAGATCAAGGTACCAGCTGTGAAGAGCTTAAAATGCAAAAAAAAAAAAATCAAAAAAAACTTTTCCCAAAATAACAAAAGTGGGAATGAGGGAAGAGGAAAATACCTTGTAAAAAGATTGAACCAGATAAAAATCATATGATCATTGAATATTCATGCTGGAGGGGCTCTTAAAATTCATGTGATTCAAAACTATCATTTTATAGATGGGGAAACTGACTCTTAGTGAGAAGATATGACCAACGCAAGGTCACAGTCATATTCTGGTATTAAGGCAGAATTGTGACCTGAACTCAGATCTTGGAACTTCATGTTCAATGTTTTTTTCTTTATATAGAGTCTGCCCTCAAAGAGTTTGCTATCTCACTTGATGGATAAAACATATGTGAGAGTGTGTGTGTGTATATGTGTGCACGTGCACATACACACACATGTATACACCTAAACACATATGTGTATTGTGTTTGTGCTCATCCTTCGTTGCCAAAGAAGACCATGCCCTCAGAGAAATGATGACATGAGTTGTACTTGACTTTGTTTTGAATGAGGGATGGCTGCGCAGATCACCAGGCTCACTTCTCCTCCAGAGCCATCCAGAGATGACCCAAGATGCACTGGGAGACTTTGAGCCCTCTAGGCCAAGGTCTTTGCAGGCACTCCATTAGGGTGAGGCAAAACACCCATTCACTGAATAGGCCTGTTTAAAAAGTAGCCAGGGCATGGCCCAAAGTGAGGCCAAGGAAAAGAAAGACATTAGTCTGGGTGGGAAACAGCTGCAGTTACTATTGATAGTCACCCTAAATATAGACTGATCAAGAAGAGCCTTAGGCAGGGGCCCATTGGCATCCTAGTTTCATAGTGCAGTAGGTTCAAGGGTTGGGGAGAGGACAGGACACGACAGAACAGGAGAAAGGGAAGTGGAGGGAAGGGGCCAGTTAAACCCAAGTCAACTGAGCATTTTTTGACCCTCCAAACATACTGTCCTTTGGAGAGAAAAAGGAAGGGGAAGGGGAGGCAGACAGGGAAGGAAGAGTTGAATTACCCAACTAGCTGGGTCCCCATGCAGCCTGCTGCATCTGCTCCCAGAATTGTGTTTGTCCTTCGTTGCCAAAGAAGACCATGCCATCAGAGAAATAATGACAAGTCTATATATGTATATATATGCGCAATACAAAACCATGATGAAAGATTGCAATCAAGCAAATAATGCAATCTATTTTTATTAGGCCTCAATTTCATTCCCCCTCTCTTTATATTAAGCATATGATCTTGTCCTCTCAGATATTGAGATTGAGGCCGTCCTCCTTATCTTGCATCCCCTCCTTATCTCTTCCCAGTCTTCACCTATCTGGTCTCTATTCCCACCAACCTCAGAAGAAAAGGGAGTCCCCCTCCTTGCTTCTCCCTTGTGCTTACCACACTTAGCCTTGTGTCACAGTTATTTGTGCACATGTTGTTTCTACCCCATTAGATGGTAAACTTCTTGAGAACAGGGTCCATGTCTTGTCTATCTTTATATCTCCAGTATCTAGCATGGTTCCTCCTCCCTTCTTTATCTGTAGGCTTCCCCTAAGGTGAGATCATCTACTTTTATGGCTCTCAGCCAGTTTTATGACTTCAATTATCACCTTTATGCAATGATTCCCCAATCTCTGTATCCAGCCAGGAGCTCCCCTCAAGCCTCTGTCCTACATTTAAAAATGCCTGCTGGATATTTCCACCTCCACATCTTACTGACACAACAAACTCAACATATCCAAAAAGTAACTTTTGCCTTCTCCCCCAAATCTCTCTCTCTCTCTCTCTGGCTTTTTATTTCTGTTAATAGAGATCACCATTCTCTGTCTACTCATGTTCTAAACCTTGGCACTTTCTTTTGCACTTTCCTCTTCTTCAACCCTACATATCTTTTAAATTAAAATATCTTTTTGTCCATCCCTTTCTTAATATTTGAGTGGTAACTACTATATATCAGACCCTCATTATCTCTCACCTGAATTATAATCAGTTCTGATCAAAGGATACTTTGCCACATGTTGGTAACATGGTGTGGAGGCAGGGAGGAAGGGAATAATGCTATATTCCTGTAGTGTTTACCATCTCTTTGCATTGCCTTGAAAAGGAATGTTGGTCCATATGGCACAACCTACATGTCCAATTGCTGTGACATCACTTATGGAACAAGATCATTAGTGATTTTGACTTTTTGACATTAGGAGAAAGCCATTTCCTGACACTTTTGCAAGCTCCAATTGAAGTTTCTTGGATGGGTAAGTGCCGTATAACACTTAAGAACTCCAAGTACCAGAGACCATTAAGGCAAACATCTTGGGGCCATCTAGATGACCCAGGACCAGGGTTGGCCTAACCATGTGGGATTTTTCAAGAAAAGTCTGTTCTGTTGACAGAACCTAGTATAAAGAAACAAACTAAGGAAACAAAAGGCTGTTAACATTTTTAATTGTTCTGCATGTTTTCTTTGAAAATTAGTGTAAGAATTTTAACTTTTTATATTTGAGACAAAATATCAGAATAAAAATTAAATAAAAAATTCTTCAACACTTCCCATCATTCATGCCAAATCCTATTAATTTTAAATTAATTGAAGGCTGGATCTCTGCCACTTCCAGCATGTCCGTACCCCAGGTCAGGTTAGATTTTCCTCTCTACTGCTCCTTTTCCATCAACTCTTTTTGCCCAAAGTGAAAAAAATTCTAAGTATGAACCTATCTTTAACCTAGATTAATGTAATAGCTCCCTACCTAGAATTCTAGACTCCCAGCTTCATTTCTAACTTGTATGATCTTGGGTAGGTAACTTCATCTCTGTCAAATTAAGGAGTTGAATTAGATTATCTCTAAAGTTGCTACAACTTATAACCTTTTTTGTTTCCAAATGATGAGTAGACTAAGTTCTTATACCAACTTTCTACTTACATCAATTTTCTACTTACGATGTGACTCAGAAAACATTTATAACACTTAACGAAAAGTGTTTAGCTTCTATTTTTTAATTTACATGTAAGATTAAGTCTGAAAAACTACCATGTGACTTTGTTGGGAAGAGTCATGAGAGAAGTTACTTAGATTTCCTTAACATAATTCCGGTGTCTTACCTCCTACTGACTTCTCAATCCCTTTCAATATAACCTCCATCCTTATCATGGAACTATACTCTTTGGAGTTACCAATGATTTTTTAAAATTGTTAAATCCAAGGGATGTTTCTAATTTTTCTTGACCTCTCTGCAGTGTTTGAGATAGTTGACCACCCTCTCGCCACCTCCTTGTTGGATTTTCTTTTTACTGCTCTCTTCTTTAGCATCAGATAAATCCTTTTTCAAGACTGTCAAGCATCAGTGTTCTCTAGAGTTCTAGAGCCTGGTCTCTGTCCTCTTCTACACTTGCTTTCCCTTAGTGATTTTATTAGCTCCAATGGGTTCAATGATAATCTCTATGCAGCTAACTTCCAAATCTACTTATTTAAATCCTCTTTTGTCTTCTGAGCTCCAGTTCTATATGCCTATCTGTGTGCTAGATAGCTCCACCTGGATGTCCCATAGGCATATTACCTTAAATAAGATTAAAACAAGACTTCTCCCCCTATGCCTTTCCCTCCTTTTGTTTTTGGAAACTTTACTACTCTCTTGATAACTCTTCATTCTCATTCCATATCTAGTCGTTGACAAGATTTCTTGATTATACCTCTTCAATATCTCATATATTCATTGCCTTCTCTCTATTCATATCACTACTACCTTAGTCTAGGTCCATGTCACTTCTCACCTGAGTGATTGCAGTAACCTCCTAGTTCTCCATGCATCTGGTCTTTCCCCTTTCATTTCATCCTCCAGATAGCTATCAAATTGATAATTTTAAAGAGAAGTTCCGACCATATCAGTTTCCTACTCACGAAGCCTCTGAGTCTTTCCATTTCTTTTAAGATTATATGCAAACTCTTCTATTTGACATTTAAAGCCCTTTACATTCTGGCTTTGGCTTAACTTTCTAGTCTGATTACACATTTCTCCCCCTCACACACTCTATGCTCTGGCCAATCTTCCCTCCTTGCTGTTCTCTGTACACAACATTCAGTTTTCCAGTCTTCTTTCTACAATCTGTCTTCTCTTCCTAGAGGGTTCTCCCTACTTATCTGCACCTCTTAGAAATTCTTGACCCTTTCAAGGCTCAGTTTAATTCACATACCTTTTAAGAATCTTTTTTTTTGTCTCCCAAATTAGCTACTTTCTCTTCCCTTCATCACTGTGAATTGATTTTGTAAATATCCTGAATTTGCTTAGCTGTGTATATACCATACCCTTTTAGTGAAGTGGATGTTCTCTGAGGACAAGGACTGACTCACTTTTGATTTATGTCCCAATGTCTAGACATGTGCTGGAATAATGCTTAGTTAATAAATGATTTTTCATTAATTGATTGATATGAGAAATGATGTAGAAAAGAAGTCTTTTCCTGGTTCAGTATAGCTGCTAATGGTGAACCATAAGTTGAAAGGCATGTTGTTGCTTTGAAAGGAACTATAGATTTAGAATTGGAAGATATGAATTCTTTATCTATTTATACTCTTTATTGACCATGTGAATTTGGACAAATCATTTATTGTCTCAGTGTTAGTTTCCTCATCTTTAATTAGTATCTGTTCTGCTGCTCTACCACTGGGGAGTTGTAAGGATCAGTTGAGTTAACAAATGTGAAAATACTTTGTAAATGTCTATGTGAAAGTAAGGTGTTGTGCTGTCTGATGTCTTTTTTTTTTGATTCGTCCAAATTAGATTTAAGTGAAGCCGAGCTACACAAAGGTGTCAGCCTCACTCTCTCCTCCAGAGTCATCATAGTACAGTGGCAGGACAGAGTCAAGATGACTGGCAGTGGCTCAGGATGCAGTGGATGACCTTGGCATTTTCAGTATCTAACCAAGCTTTAAGTACTCCACATCACCTGCTTCATCTGCCTTCATGGCTATTGGAACAAATTGTTCTCATCCATTCCAGCAGATAAAGTCTTCACATGCTTGGGGTAGACACCCCCCTAACACACCAATGGGTTTGAGAACCCTTGGTTGTCCTCATCCTGGTTTTTCCCATCTGCTGAAATGGGGTGTGGTCTCTGTGCATGCTGCAACTTCTTGGAGCCACAGGTGAGAGTTAGGTGGAACAGGTAGACACTAAAGGTGGAAAGAGCCCAAAAAAGGACTCAGCAGCCATCACACCAAAGGTACTGGTTCTTCCTGAACACACCCTACACCCCATTGTGATGTCTAAAAGAAATCAGATAGGGAATCAATTTCATCTTCAATTTTTATTTATTTTAGATATAACTTGGTAATTCTGCTACTACTTCCAAATAGGAAGCAGATAGTACTTTGTTAGTTCTATGACAGGTAAAAGGATAATTAAGAGGGGAAAAAAGAACAAGGCCTGAAAGATGTGGGTAGAATTGATAAAACATCATAAATAACAACTCATTTATATAATGCTTTAAAATTTTATAAAGTATTTTCCTCATAACAACCCTGTGAGGTAGGTAGTACAATAATCCTATCTTTATTTTATGGCTAATATAACTTTTGTGAGTCAAATTGAATTTTTGCAGGCCTCATGACTTCTGAAAACTTCCTATAAAGCAGAAAATGACTTTCCGATTTAAACATTAAACTCTGCAAAATGATGATTCCTGACTTTAAATAAAGGAAACACTTTAATTAAATTACACTAGTTCTTTGAAGAAAGACAGAATTTCTGATTTGGAAGAGATATTGATGTCTATTTAGTGTAATCCATCCCTGAAAAAGTATCTTCTCTATAATATGCCCAATATGAGGTTTTTTGTTTAAATATTTCTCACGGGATGCAAACTGCTACTACTTTCCAATATCTGTAAGTATTAGAAAGTCTTTTCTTACATCAAGTTAACACTTGGTTTTCTGCATCTTCCACCCATTCCTCCTACTTCTGTTTTCTGGGACCATCTGCATTTCACCAGGGCATTCTTGAAGAGAGAAATCCCATTCCCCACCCTCCCATTTCTCCCTAAGTCTCCTCTTCTCTAGGTTAAATAACCCTAGAATTTTCAATCAGCCTTTTTTTGGCATGAGTCTAAACATTTTCATAATATCAGGTAAATTTTCAGTGACTTTGTTTTTAAGCAAAGAGAGATCTCTGTACATCTATGGCTGAGGGGTGGACAGAGCCACAGATAAAGAATGAAGAAAACACTTCAAATAAAGATAGCCTGTATCTGGTAAGTGATAGGAAGCAAAAAGTATGTAACTAGGTTCCAGAAAATCGAGTTCAAGCTTTAATTTGATGTATGTCTGAATAATGGCCAAATCACTTAACCTTCTCTGCCTTCTAGTTTTCTATGAAACAGAAACAGAATCTCTGTATTTTCTCCTATACAGAATGGTTCTGAGGGTCAAATGACATATGGTACATGAAAATCTATTGTGCACCTTAACTTGTCAGATAAATTTGAGTTCTTATTTTAAGTAAACCAAATGGGAAAGGGGAAATGGATACAAAACCTCAGGAAGCTGAAACTCACTGGGTCACTGCCTCATTTCCAATGGACTCAAGGGAAATTAATACTGAACAAAACCCAACTAGACATCAAATGTCATGCCTCATTGATTACTCCCCACCTCTCATTCTTCAGTGACCTGAGCTATGCATCTCCCTGCTTCATTTCCATGAGAGGCTTCCTTAGGGTCTTACGTTTGGTTTTGTTGTTTTTGTTTTTTAACTTATTTCATTTTTACAGACAGGAAGTCATCCCTGGTACCCAGCCTATATTTTTCTTCCTTTATTATAGCTCCTTTACCCCTAATGTCATCCTCCCTGGGTTACATTCTGAAGGCAGAATTTAGCCCCTGCCAATTTCCGTGACTTTGTGTTGCCTTTATTTTGGGGTCTTGTTTTCCATGTTGCTGCATCTTTTGTTCCTGCAGGTGCAGACAAATTAGCATAACGAGTAAGTTGCAGAATTGGAGAATAGCAAACTTGATTTGAAAAGCCATTTCAGATTGAGGTCCATTTGGTGACATTAAAGCAAAACTAATAAACAAACCAGATTCCAACCTCCCTCTGCAACCGTTGATTTAAAAAAAAATAAAACACTTGACAGTACCTCTTCAGAAATAGAAGAATATTTGCTCAAATTCTGATTTTAGCTGTCACATACTATGAGTTTTTTTCCTCGCTCTGTATTCCCTTTCTCATTATTGCTGACTATTAAGGAATTTTTCTATGTGGGCTGGCCAAAAAAACAAAAACAAAAACAAAAAAACCCAAACCCAAAAACCAAACCACAACAAAAAAACTGTTGTCTTTCATGATAAAAAAAAATCTTGTCATCCTGTGGTATTGACTGCATACATAATCTCACAGTCTATAGACAGGATTTGTCAGGCTAATGAACCATCCAGTGATGGATCCAACCATTTTTTGGATGAAGAAATGGATACAGAGGGCTCAGGACTATATCTAGAGGAGAGTAAACAAAATAGTCTTTAGTCTATGGTATTTGAGAATTAGTTCAAGGAACTGGGATGTTTATAATGGAAAAGCAAAGAAACATGAACTAGCTGTTTTCTAGTATATGAAGTACTGGAAATATGAAAAAGGATTTACACTACCAAGGGATAGAATTAAGAGCAGTGAATGGAAAACTTGGGGTGACAAATTTAGGTTTGATGCCTGGTCAAAATTTCCTAATCATAGGAGCTATCCTAAAACAGAATGAGATGCCTCAAGGCATTGCAGGATCATAGACTTAGAGCTGGAAAAGACCTTGGAAGTCATGGAGTCCCACCCACTCATTTTCATGTGGGATTAATTGACTTACCTCAGATCACACAGATAGTCATCTAAGTGCTTGGAATCAAAACTATGTCTTCTAATTCTACATTCCTCTAAGCCACTTTCCACAGTAGTAATTTTGTCCTTTCTAAAAGTATGTTAAACAAAGGTTCAATGACCACTTGTTGGATATGATATGATTTCAAATTTCCCTGTTTCTGTGGAAGGTGCGACCATAATCCTAGTCCTGCAGAATCACAAATTAGGTGTTATCAACTACACATTCTCTCACCTCAATCAAATATGTTGCCAAGACCGATTGATTTCACCATTGTAACATCTCTCAAGTATTCCTTCTTCTTTCCCCTGATATAGCCCCCACTCTGGCACAGGTACTCATCTCCTCACACTTGGACTATTGCAACTGTTCTGGTTGGTCTGCCTGCCACAAGTCTCTCCTCACTCCAGTCCACCATCCTACACTCAGTTGCCAAAGTGTTTTTCCTAAAGTGCAGGTCCAACTACATCACAGGCACCCCCTACCCGATCAACTCCAGTGAATTCCTATCATCTCAAATATAAAATATAAATCACATATAAAATCCTCTGTTTGACAGTCAGAACCTTTCATAACCTAGACCCACTCACCCCCACTGACCTTTCCAGTCTTCTTATATCTCATACCCACCACGTTCTCCTTGATCTAGTACACTAGCTTTCTCAATATTCCTCAAACAAAATACCCCATTTTCCTACTCAGGAATTTTCACTGGTTGGTCCTCTCTCCTAGAAAGTTCTCCCTCCTCATCTCCACATCTTGTCTTCCTTGGCTTCCTAGACATCTTTCAAGTCTCAGTTACAATCTCACCTTCTATAAGACATTTTTTTCCCCAATACTTCTTAATTCTATTATCTTCCTTCTGTTGGTCATTTCCTATTTACGCTGTATATAGCTTGTTTATATAGCATTGTTTACATGTTGTATCCTCCTTTAGACTATGAGCATCTCCAGGCCAGGGCCTGTCTTTTGCCTTCTTTGTGTTCCTAGTAGTTAGTATAATGCTGAGTACACTGTAGCCATTTTAGTAAATGTTTATTGACCAATTGATACAACAAGATACTATGCATAAACCTTAAATTGTTATCTAAATGCCAGCTATTATTATTATGATGTTGGAGAGGGAATTTTTATCTGTGTGTGAGTTGAATTAGATGACTTTTTCAGCCCCTTGCAATTCAGACACCATATGGTTCTCTGACTTGTGAAAGAAGATTGGAATTTCTGTAGACTCTAGAGTGGTGTTTATTTGGTCAGAAATGGTTTAACAGTATTTGATTTCTTTCTCTCTCTCTTTTCTTTCTTAAGAAACCTTATTCTCTTTTTTGCCATCACTTCTTCTATCTTTAGCATTGAGTATTTTCATGTCTCTGGGGTGAAATGAAAGTGGTTGAAATGCCCTCAGTAATTTAATGAAGGTCAGCCAATGAAGGCAAATAGGATCTAGATGTCAAGTTTTGAAGGACTTACAGGGTTTGGCTCAAGTATTATTGCTTATTATCCTCTGTCTACCTCATGTTCCAGCTCAATTGTCTAAATTTGCCCTGAGTTCCTCTACCTTAATATCGTTGCTTTTGATGCCATTGTTTGTTCCTGCACTTAGAATGCCCTTTCCATTCCAACTCTGCTTGTTTTCTTTTTTGTCCATTCTTTAAGGCACAGTTAAATTTCATTAACAGCTACTTTTCCTAACTATCTCACCAGTTCCCTGGTTCATCTTGCTGCTCACAAGTACACACAGACTAATGAAGTCCTGAACCAAGCATCTCTGATTTCTGGAGAACACAGACAACTCCTTCTTCCTCAGGCCAATTCTGACTGGTTAGCTCCTAGAAAAGACACACAAACTCCCATTCTGGGTTTATAGGACTTGTCAAAAGATATACCACAGACAGAGAATAGATCACCAGTGCCATGTGCATCATAGATGCAGGTTCTGAATTGTTTCAGGTAACTAGGGTAAGTGGAGGCATCAGCAGTGATGCCTGAGTGGCCAATGCAGCATACTTTCTTGCTCGGACACCTTTAGATTATTGATTCCTTCTGCTTGTGCTTCCTTCTGTGTAATGGGCATGGTGGCCTTCACAGAATACATGTGGGATTATTTACTTTCTCCTTGTGGTCTAATTTTAATCACATACAGCTCAATCTGTTACTGTTTGACTCTCACACTGTATGCTATATTATGGAAATCTTATCATCCCTGTTTGTTCCAGGAAAACTAAGATCAACTTTTATTCTCACACAGAATATATCACAACACCTCCAGCATGGTATTTATTGAATCATATTTAATACAACCTGACTGGAAACCATTGGAGGGTTTAATATATGACAAAGACTTCCAAATTCTTATTGTCACTAGCTATCCTGTAATTTAACCACTACTAACCATTCTGATATACCATAGTGACATTGCCCAATAGAGTGGAGTGATGATAAAGGGAGAACTTCTTGAATATATACATACGCATAGATGTAGTGCAAAGAACTTTGGCATAAGAGTTCAGAGACCTGGATTTAACTTCATCTTTCTTTCCACCTTCCTATGTGACCTCTCTGGATGTCACTTTCCTCATCTATGAAATTGAAGCCTTGTACTAGATGAACTCCAAGGGCCCTTATAGTTTTTTAAATCGGGGTGAAATTAAAACCTTTGGACCAGTCAAAACCGTACACATCCTTCTCAGGATGGCCTTATACCATTGTCTTTAGATGAAAATCCTGTGAATTCCCTTTGTTGGCATGGACGAGATCTCAGTGACATATAGATAGAATTCTAAGGTGTATTCTGGGAGTAATGAATGCAAGATCCAGTAATCTCATGAAGGTTAAATTAATTTTTCTCTGTGGTTAAAGTAATCCTATTGATCACCATGACAAAAGGCAGGGTCTTTTAAAGTGAATTTCACCTTCAGCAGAATAGAATTGGAGTACTCAAAGCTTGCAACTCTATTAACTCCAGTGCATCACCAATATGACAAATATGTACACCTGCAGATTTAATTAATACAATTTTCTTGAGTCATGGTTTATGACTTTCTTCAATTCCAGTAAAACTGAAGCTCTCTGAATTGGACTGAAAAAGTCTTTTATTCTGATCAGTCTCTGAGCTGATCTGGTCTCTGACCCTTGTGACAGACTTTCTTCCAGACAGAGTAATTAAGGAGGTATAGCCAACCACTTTCAAAATTGTCTCTTCATCTTTGTTTTATTTTCTGCAACACCCTTTTAGAAAATCTAAATGGAGGACATCTTTCCTTCTTTACTCCTTCCCTCTCCAAATGATTCTCCCTCTGTCTTGGCAAAATAAAAAGCTTCCCCCTTTCCAGCTTGATGAAAGATCAGTTCCTGAAATGGTTCCCTCTTTTTCTGTACCTCCATCAAGAGAAGCACAATTTCATTCTCATAACTAATATATGATTATTCAACGATGGAGTAGCAAGATTTTTTCCTTTTAGTCTAGCAATCCCTTACAGGAAATCTGGAGGTTTTCTCTGAGGAAGCAATGTTGAATTTTTACCTTTCAACATTCAGCAATATCTACTGTGCATTAGGCATTAGAGTCACAAAGAGAAAAATTAAAGCAGTCAGTAAGGGATCGCAAGTTAAATAAGTCATGGATATCTTAAATTCAGTATGTCCCAAACAGAACTCATTGTCTTTCCCCCTAAAACCCATTCTCCTTTATTACTATAAAGGGCACCACTGTCCTCCTAGGCTTGCATGCTAGAAGTCATCCTAGAGTCCTAATTTTCTCACCTTTATATCTAAGCTCTTGCTAAGGCCTGTGTATAATCCACTTTTTAAACATCTCTCATATAGCCCCCACTTCTCTCCTCTGACACTTCCCCCAAGCTAGTTCAGGCTCTCATCACTTCATATATGGATTATTGCAATAGCCTGGATTATTGTCTGCCTGCCTCAAGTCTATTCCCACTCCAATATGTTCTCCATTTAGCCCCTAAAGTGATTTTCCTAAAGTAAAGGTCTGACCAGGCCACCTCCCTACTCAGTAATGTCCGGAGGATCCTTGTTGCCTTCAGGATCAAATGCAAAGTGCTCTGTTTGGCGTTCATAACCAAGCCTTCTCCTACCTTTCCAGTCTTCTTATACCTTATTCCCTAACACATACTCTGATCCAGTGACTCCAGTCTGCTGGCTGTTCCATGAATAAGAAACTGTCTCTCATCTCTAGGTATTTTCTCTGAGTATCCCATATGTCTGGAACAATCCACTTCCTCTACTCCCACTACCACCATCCCTGACCTCTTTTTAAGTCCAAACTAAAATCCCACCTTCTACGGGAAGTCTTATGTAGGAGTTATGTGTTAGCTTAAAAAGAAGAAAGAATTGAAAAAGCAGGGATGAGGAGGGAGTCCATTCCAGGCATAGAGGGCAACCTGGGCAAGGTATGGGACCTAAAAGAGGGAATATGGCATATGAGAAATAACAAGAAAGACAGTTTTACTGGACCACAAAATGGGTAATATGGGGTAATGTCTAATTATTCCCTGGAAATCCTAGAAAGTGATTTTGAAGTCAGGTAGTGAAGGGCTTTAAATGTTGAGAGAGATGTAGAGCTTCCAAATGAAGGTAAACTAAATGAAACAAAATAAGATGCTTGTTTCTGGAAGGCAAAGGCGAGGGAGGAACAAAGCAGATTTCTTCACCAATTGGCCACATCCTAGGATAAAATTAGAGTGCTCTCATTAACATCTAAATACGGTAAGTTCAAGACCAATGAAAGAAAGTATTCCTTTACACAACAGGAAACATGAAACTCATTGCCCCTTTGAGATGGTACAGACAGAAAATGTTCTTGGTTTCAAAGAGTTTTAATAAACTAAGAATTTTAATAAACCGTAACTAGGCACTGAGGGAGGCTTGGATACACCTGATCCTCAAGGCTGATCTTGGGGAAGACAGACATGAAGTCAAATCCTGGGCAAGGAGTACTATAGGTCTGAGCCAGTATGACCAAGTCTTTGCTCCTGGTCTCTTATGGTCAAAGGATCATAGATTCCCAGCTTGAAGAGATCGTAGAAATCTACAGTACTAATCTCTCATTTTACAACTGAGGAAACTGAAGTTTGAAAACATCAAATGACTTGGTCAGGGTCACACAGGTAGTGATGTATCAGACAAAAATTTAAACCTGGCATTCCTGGCTCCAAGTCTAGCACTCAAAAAATAAACTCATTTTAGTTCTGGGATTCACGCATCAGAAGTACCCTCTGTCCCTTGGCCTCTCTGTCCCTCTGATTGGATGGCTCCCCCCAGAACTTCCATTTAAAGAGAACCCCCATGTCAGCCCCAGTCTCATTTTTTCCCAGAGATTTTTCTACACATTTTCAGCTTCCTTTTATATATGTCGTCTTTCCCCATTAAAATGTAATCTCCTTGAAGGCAGGGACTTTCTGCTTGCATTTGTATTCTCAATGCTCAGAATAATGCCTGGCTAGAGTAAGGGCTTAGTAAGTGCTTACTGATCAACAGACTAATAGCAACTTCAGAGACAATAATAAGAACTAGCATTTGCAATGCACTTTAATGCTGTAAAGATTTAATTGCTGCCTTATTTGCTTCTCATGACATTTCTACGAAGTACGTGCTGTTATTTATCCTTTTTCTTTTTTTACAAATGGGGGAACTGAGTCTCACAGAGGTTTAAGTAACTTGCCCAGAATCATACAGCTTTTAAGTGTCTGATGCAGGATTTTAACTCAGTTCTCCCTAACTACAATTCCAAGCTGTCTCCCGCTTAGTAGGCTTTTAGTCAGTAGAAATTTGATTCTCATTTCTGAGCCTTAGTAACTATACTAAAAGAAGTAAGTTATTTAAACCTGCCCGAGTCTCATTTTCTTCACCTGTACAATGGGGATGTGTGTGTTCATCCTTCATTGCCAAAGAAGACCATGCCATCAGAGAAATAATGACATGACTTGCACTTGACTTTGTTTTGAGTGAGGGAGGGCTGTGCAGGTCACCAGCCTCACTTCTCCTCCAGAGCCATCTGAATCCAGTGACCAGATATTCATCAGGATGACTGGAGATGACCCAGGATGAGGCAATAGGGGCCAACTGACTTGCCCAAGGTCACATAGCTAAGTGAGTGTCAAGTGTCTGAGGTGAGATTTGAACTCACATCCTCCTGACTCCTGTACTGGTGCTCTATCCACTGCACCACCTAGCTGTCCAACAATGGGGATAATGATAGCTACAATGGCCACCTTACAGAGGTACTATGTGGATCAGATTTGATCATGTATGCAACATGATTGGCAAACTTAAAGCCCCAGGCAAATGTTAGATTTTGTTGAATGTACTTCCCTAGAGAGCAACAATATTGATGGAATCATTTGAATAATTTAATAGTAGTAGTTAGCATTTATGTAGGACCTACAATGTGCTAGACATTGTGCTAAGCACTTTGCAAATATCTCAGTTGGTTCATTCCAACCACCCTGAGAGGTAGATAGATATTATTGTTCCCAATTTTGCAATAGAAGAAACTGAGGCAGACAGAGATTAAATAACTTGCACAAGATTACATATCTAGCAAGTGTCTGAGGTTACATTTGAATTCAGGTCCTCCTGAAGGCAGGTCCAGTGCTCTATCCACTGTACCACTGGGCTCCCCTTAGCTAATACGAGGGACATTAAACTTTTAGTTTATCCATTTCATAGTTAATTGCCCATAAGGTTAAATTACTAGCACATCAGAACTCACTTTAAAGATATCAATAATCTGTTGCTTTGTAGGGTCAAAAACATAATTTTGATGTTTTAATAGCCACATAAGGAAAGTGGTGGTTGTTGTCCTTCGTTCTCAGAGGACCAAGATGACATCACTATGCTAGAGTCAAATTTCAATGTGTACTAATGTGGCTGATCAGACCAATACAAGCTCAGAATGCTCTACCACAAATTGGGCACAGATTATCCATGTGAACATTTGGGGTGAATACTCTAAACTTGTGCATCCTGTGTTTCCTTTGAGCTGTTTCAATTCTGCTTTGCTCACAGAGTACAGCACCTTTTCTGATGTGGAAACACCATGCTGAGCAGTCCTGTGCCAGTGTCTCCCATATTACACAATTAATTTATTAATTCCTGTTATGTGCCAGGCACTTTGCAGGGCACTGGGGATAAAAAGTTCAAAGTGAAGTAATTTATGCCCCCATGGAGCTGACATTCTATCAAGAGAGACATTATGTACATATATAGATACATGTAGAAGATATATAGAATAGACACAAGATGATGGGAGGGAGACTAGCCTCAAGGACTCATGTAGAAGTAAGACTTTTACATGAGTCTTGAAGGAGGCTAGGGATTCTAACAGGTGGATGTGACAAGGGATTGAATTTCAGTGTAATAACATTACTTTTTTTTAGACAGGGAAATGAAATCCATTTATTTACTTGCTTAGGAAATAATTTTAATTATTTATCTAATCAGTAGATATTTTCCAATTAAGTGTAAAATTCTAACAGTTGTTAAAATTTTGAGTTCCAAATTCTCTCCCTGCCTTCTGCCCCTTCCCCCCTTCTTGAGAAGACAAGCAGTTTGATATCAATTATACATGTGAAGTCATGCAAAAAATTTTTCCCCTATTAGCTGTATTGCAAAAGAAAAAGACAAAAAATAAAGCAAGAAAAATGAATTTTAAAAATATGTACTTTAATCTGCGTTGAGTTCACCAATCTTCTCTCTGGAGGTAGATAGCATTTTTCATCACTGGTCATCTGGAATTGTCCTGATCAGAGTAGCTAAGTCTTTCTCAGTTGGTCATCCTTTACAATGTTGCTGTTACAGCATACAATGTTCTCCTGGTCGTGCTCATTTCCCTTTGCATGAGTTCATGTAAGTCTTCCCAGGTTTTATTGAAACCATCTTGCTCATCATTTCTTATGACACAATAGTATTCTATCACAATTGTATACCACAACTTCTTTGGCTAGCTATTCTCCGATTGATAGATATCCCCTCAATTTCCAATTCCTTGACACCACAAAAAGAGTTGCTATAAGTATTTTTGTACACACAGTTCCTTTCACCTTTTCTTTATTTTCTTTTGGATATGAGCCTAGTAGTTGTATTTTTGGGGGCAAAGGGTATGCACAGTTTTATAGTTATTTGGGTATAGTTCCAGATTGTTCTCCAGAATGGTGGGGCTAGTTCACAATTCCACTAACAGCACATTAGTGTCCCAATTTTCTCATATCCCCTTCAACATTTGTCATTTTCTTTTGCTCTCATGTTAGTGACTTTAATAGGTATGAGGTAGTATCTCTGAGCTGTTTTAATTTGCATTTTTCTAATCAGTAGCGACTTAGATTTTTTTATGAGACTATTGATAACTTTGATTTTTTTATCTGAATACTGCCTGTTCTTATCCTTTGACCATTTGTCAACTGAAGAATGTCTCTTATTTATATAAATTTGGCTCTGTTCCCTATATATTTGAGAAATGAGACCTTATCAGAGAAACATACTATACAATTTTCTTACAGTTTATTGTATTCCTTCTAATCTTGTCTGTATTTTTTTGTTCAAAAACTGCTTTACTTTCATGTTAATCAAAATTATGTATTTTACTTCCCATAGTCCTCTCTTCTTGTTTGATCCACATCCATGGATCTGATATACTTTTTTCCATGTTTCCCTAATTTAACCTTAGCTTGGTATACAAGTGTGAGATGTTCTCTGTGCCTAATTTCTGCCAAACTGCTTTCCACTGAGCAGTAGGTTTTCACCTTCCCAAGTTCAAATAATTCGGTATTTGGAAGGGTGGTTATGGAATGGCTTGGGCAGGGCACAGCTTTTAATGGGCTAGGGAATGAGCTCCCAGGGAAGATCACTTTCCTCTGTGACTCACATTATGCCCTTTTGCACCAAACAAAGAGATGTAAGGACAGGGTCAACCACAGGTACTTACGAGAAGTAAGGTCACATAGCTGTATTCTTTAACAGAATATATTAAAAAATGCAATTAACTGGAAGTAAGGTAAGGATGGAATAGACTCTGCCTGTTCCTTGTGTGTGTGTGTGTGTTTCCACTTGAAATGAGAGAGAGAGAAAGTGAGAAAGAGAGAGAGAGAGAGAGAGTGCTTTCCACTTGTACATTTAGAAATCATCACTCTCATGGCCTTGAAGAAGGGAGCTGCTGGTCATGCTGTTACCATGGAACAATTGCTACCTCTCCTCTATCCTTTCTTTATTCTTGCAAAAGTAGCAAAACTCCCATCATACCCAGCAGGCCTTCTGTATGAGAAATGAACTTTCTGTGGCTTCCTCTCTTCCTAAAGTGGGAAGAACTAAAATCCCTGTGGATTTTTTCTGGTGGTCAGGCAGTGCCTTCCCATGGATTTTGTTATACCATGTAGAAGGAACAAAAGCATGTCATTTAGAGATAAAATTCTGTGCATGAAAAAGAGAAAGAAGGCTAGTTGTCTGGACCATAGAGGGTATAAAGAGGAATAATATATAATAATTCGGGGAATGTAGGTTGAACCCTGGTTGTGAGGGGCTTTAGCTGGCTTTATTGATGAGGGGAGTGAAATGGTTAGAAAATTGCTTTGGCAACTATGTGAAGAATGGATTGGAGATGGCATTATTGGTCTTGCCTCAAGCAAAGCAGCTATTGCAGTAGTTGAGGCAACACATAAAAATGACCTGAACTAAGCTGCAAAAGCGGAAATGGAGGGGAGAGGAAGGAAAAATACAGATTGTAGAGGTAGAAACAACAAGATTTGGCAGTAGATTGGATATATTTTAGCGAGAGAGAAAAAAGTGTTGAAGATAATACTAGAGATGCTTTGTTGGAGAAAAAAGTCAGAAGGAGTTTGAAAGTTGGAAAGAGGGGCGATTTTTGTTTTTGAGGAAAGATAACGAATTCTGGCTTGAACCTGTTGGGTTTGAAATGCTAATAGGAATTCAGTACTCAGTGTCCAATTGACAGTTGGCAATGAGCGACTAGAGTTCAGAAGAAACAATGAAGCTGGATAAATAGACGTGGGAGTCACCTGAATAGAAATGATCGTTGAACAGGGAAACTGATGAACTCATTGAGAGAAAGAGCTCCAGGGGAAGGGCAGATTTATGCGGTACCTACTATGTGCCACGTACTTTAACCAATACTCATCACTTGATTCTTGAAACAATCCAGGGAAGCAGACACTATCATTATCCTCATTTTTACAGAAGGGGAAACTAAGCAAATGGAGGTGAAGTGACAGCTAGTAAGAGTTGGAGGCCAGATCTCAACGCAGAGCTTCATGACTCTTGGCCCAATACTCTGTCCACTGCACCACCAGCTTCCAAGAGAGAGTGAGAAAGAGCAAGCAACAGCCATCCCAGGGTAGAGTCCTCCACTATACATACAGTGTGGCACATGGTATAGATGATTATTCAACAGAGAAAACTGAGAAAAAATGTGGATGAGTAGAAAAGCTTAGAGAGAACCGTGTCCCGATACCAGAAAACATCCTGGACACCAGAGTATCCAGGAGGAAAAGTTGGTCAAGAGTATTAAATCATGCTAGCAATCAACAAGGATGAGTATATGATGAGAACAGTTCAGCGGATTCAGCATTTAAGAAATCATGGGGGTAGAATGAGTAGAACCAGGAGAAAATTGTACAGAGTAATAGCAATATCGCATGATGATCAGCTGTGAATGACTGTTCTGAGCAATATAGCAATCTAAGACAATCCCAAAGGACTTATGATGAAAAATGCTCACCTCCAGAGAAAGAAATGTTGGACACTGAATGCAGATCAAAATTGGTTTTTTGCTTCTTCATTTTTGTTTTTTGGTCTGTGTTTTCTTTAACAACATGGAAATATTTAATAAATATATTTAATAAATGTTTGATATGGGAAATGTATTAAATAAATGTACTAAATAAATATATTTAGTAAATATATTAAACAAATATATTAAATAAATATATTAAATAATTATATTTAATAAATATTTTATATGGAAATAGATCTTGCATGACTGCATGTGTATACCCTGTATCAACTTGCTTGCCTTTTTAACCTACAAAATGAGAGGGGTAGAGGAGATAGCCTCGTGAGTCTCTTTCAGCCTTATCTTATGAACAATTACTGCCACCATCCAATGCTTCTTAAACTTCAGTCCTATTTGTGGCACTACATAAAACAGTTGTATATAGAGATGAGTCAAAGAGAAAACATTCCCTGGCATCATGGAACTCACATTATAATAGAAATATATCGATGTAGATACACAATAGACCATTAGTGGGCATTAAAAAAGGATGGAATAACAATACGGACAAAAACCATGGGCTTCTTTGTGGTATCACAAGAGATGCCAGCTGCCATTGTAGAGCAAGTTGTGCATGCTTGCCTCATGAGTGGGGATTTTCCCTCTTCCTTTCTAGCCCTAATTGTTGAGTTGGTTTTTGGTCAAGAGGTAGGGAAAAAGTTAAAAAGCTTAAACAGAAAGAGGAGAGAGGAGGGAGGATCTTAGAGGGTCAAGGGAATGTACAGAAAGAAGGTAGCCAAATATGTGGATGTTCACGTTAGGTGTTAGTTAGTTACCTCAGCAGCAACGTTACAATTTAAAATTGAGTGACTGTCTTTCTCTTTTTTTTTTTTCATTTTGAAATGACTGCCCAGCAGCAGCTCTATGTATAAATCAGGATTACCAAGGGAGTGTTTGTCTGGGAGGGAGTTGAGCTCTCCTCATTTAAGACTGCTGGGTCAAAGACACCCAGCCTTCAGAGCTGCGGTACGGTTGGATGAAATTTTCTTAGGGAACCCTTATGTGACAGTTAAATCATTTGTATTTTGTTAGGTGAGAATGCCAATGGGAAATGAGAAACTCAGAATGATCCCAAGGTCTTAACTGTATTCACTGAAATAGGAGATGGCACGATCAAGCAGAAGGAGCCCTTTGGAGTAAGAGGACTTGTGTTCAAATACTGTCTCTTCTACTTGCTCCTCTGATCATGGACCAGCTACTAAACCTCAGCTTCCCCATCCATCAGACTTGGGGACTTGATGATTTCTATGGTTATTTGGGGGATCTCTATGAACACTCAAGGTTGAGAATTTTTCTGTTTCTGTGTGTATGTGCATACAGATACACACAGAGAGATACAAATATATACACCCACACCCACATGTATGTATGTGTAGCTCTCTTAATGAGTGTATACATATACATATATGTGTATACATGTACACATAAACCTCCACATATATACACACAAAGATATACATACACTCGCATAGGCACATGTATACAGAGATGGATACATATACATTCACTCCCCCAACATCACTTTCTGTTATATATGTATATATATGCACATATATTTATGTATATACATGCAAATATATTTATGGAAACATGTGTGTATATGTATTTCTCTATGAGTATTATATATAAAATGTATATATACACATACATGCATATATACACATGTGTGTATATATGTACATATAGATGTATTAATTCATTTGTTATGGTGCCTTGGTGTAGATAGTCCTTGGCTGTAGATAGCAAAAATATAATTATTTCCATTTTTCTAAATATGAAACCAAGCTTTATGGATGGTTTGTGCTTTGTCCAAAATTACAAAGCATAGTAGTAGCAAAGCCAGTACTCAATCCCAGATTATTGATTCTAGGTCTGCTGTGTACCCATCTATCTGTAATTTGACATGCAACATTTTAAACCCATGGATCCTCATAGTCTTCCACGGGAAGAAATGAAGTTTGTTCTCTTTATAGTAATGCATTTTTCACCTGTGTGAAGCCTGTTGTTAAATCCTCTATCATCCATCATCCCCTAAGACAGATGTGGCTCGACTATTTACCAAGTATGAATTGTAATAAATTGTGACTAAATCTCTGTTCCATTTTGCAGATCCCGGACCATCATTTTTAACAGAGATCTGGTATAGGACACTGATTAGTTGGTCCTTTGTGGGAAATCATTCACCTAGTTTGCAGCCTGATTCCACTGCAGTACTTATGTGGAAGGTAGAATATTGAGATCTTCATTACATCCACCTCTCTGGTTATGGCAGAGTCAAGGCAGAAGAAATCAGGGAATTATGAAATTTTATAGCAGGAAGAGACCTCACAGAACATCTGGGCACATCCTCTTATGTTGTAGATGAAGAAGCTTGAGAGATGAGTCCCAGAGAGATGCTGTGTCATCACTGACAAGTTAGTGGCAAAACTAGGGTTAAAATCCAGGTCTCCTGTGTTCTTTCCACTGTATGAGGCTGAGGCTATTTTGTTCAGCAAGTTCTTTGCAAGGCAGTGTATACCGTGGTGTATACCAATATATATGGCAAGGGGGATAGAGAGATAGCTATGTGAAGTTCACTAGCTCTTCTTCCAGTGTTGTGTGTGATTTCTTGTCTTTCTTGTGCTGTTAAAATGAAGAGAGTACTAATTCATGATCTTAGCCTACTATGTATTGACCTAGAAACAGAGGTCAGAAAGCCTGGTTTCCAATCTTAACTCTGCCAATTAATTATTAGCAACATAACCATGGAAAGTCACTTAGTTTCATATTCCTATTTGTAAAATAAGGATAATACTTGAATCATACACATGGTGATTTTTATTTGGAGATGGGGTGCTTGAAAGATTTTTAAAGTACTATAAAATTTTAAAAAAATTTAAAAGTACTATAAAATGTGAGAAGCACTCTGGTATAGCTCAAAACCAGGAAAATACAGGTTCAAGACCTTCCTCTTACATGTACTAGCCATGTGGATACATCATTTGGCCTCCCAATCTTCTAGTCAGATCCTGAAAGCTCTAAATTGAAGAGAAAGTGCCAAATGCATCGTCAGAGTGGATTTCTTTACCTGGGCATTCACTATATCAATGAAATCACAGAAGCAATTCCTATGTCCATACACATGTGAGATATGGTTATTCCTAGGGATTTTTTCCTACTTGCTACTTAATGAGGAATAAAAACCTCTGAATTTCCATTCCTGTTCCCACCCAGTACCCTGTAGTCTTGTCTATATGGGACTGAAATGGAATCACAGAAAAGGGAAGTTTCTGCACTTCCACTTTTTAATCCACATCCTTATTTGACCAGTAATAGGACTATTCTCTATCAGGATGCTTTTCTGCCCCTAAAGCATGGATTAGGGCTAACTTTTCCCTGAAAGGCAACAAAACTATCCTCAAAATTTGATTGGTTCAAGCTTCAAGCTTGTATTTACCTTGATGTAGGTTCTTGATAGCCCCTTGCTATAACGATGTGGCCTCCTGGTTATTTAAAGGCATAAAAACTTCCCAATACAAGTCTAGTTGGGGCCCTTCAGATTTGGTGGTATCTCAATCTCCACAGCTTGAACAGAGTTGTTTCCCCATGGAGGTGAGGGGGAATCACTCTACCCAAGCCAAGCGTTTCGGTATCCTTGTTGAATATCTCTTCCATGCAATGGTTAAGTAAACCTCCTCCTGTTAACTTTTGAATTTATTGCTAGAATTTATAATAGGTAGCCCTTATGTTGTAAATTAAAGTTTGTATAATGCTTTGGATGTATTAATTGATCCTCACAATAACCATGGAAAGTAGATTCTCTTACATTTTGTAGAAGAGGAAACTGAGGCACAGAGAAGTTAAATGACTCGCTCACTCAGCTTGTCAGTGTCAAAGCAGGATTCAAACTCTAGTTTCCTCACTCTAAAGTCTTGCCTTCTAGCCATCTAGGCACCTGGCTGCTTATGAGTGTAGTGTCACCTTATTCTAATACAAAACTTGAAGTAGCAGTCTTACCTAAGTCAAATTCACCCCTGGCATCACCCCATCTTCTTCACTGTTTAAGCTCTCAAAGTCTCTATGTGGATCTCAACTCCTCTCCTCTCACATGTTGATCAAAGCTTCCTTCTTGCTTGGGCTCTTCATGAAGACACTGAGTAATTGTATGGAGTAGTTGTAGAAATTCTAGCTTATCAAAGCTTATAGATATCCAGGGCCATTCAAGAAGGACTTAGCAATTTAGAGTAGCTAAGCCTTCTCTTGTGTACCTCCCACCCTTCCGTTTTTGGGGTTTTTTTTTGTTACCATTGTCTCTTTGATCAAAGTGTAACCATCTTTATTCTTGATTCCCTTGCTGGGTCACCACACCTTATTTCAATGACCACTCTTGCCCCCCTATTCCCCCACCATTGGTTTCACATCCCTTTGGAAGTATACTAAGCCCAAGGTCATTTCTATGAATACTCATGTCTTTAGGAAGAGGGTGAGGAATAACCAGCCATCTTTATTCTGTATGGTAAGGATATGAATGCCTATACTATCTAATTCCCTAGCCCTCTTGGCCTCTGCTATATGGAGCACTTATACAAATTAGTCTGCAGAAATGGGCCCAGGTTTTCCATTGACGTGGTCTCCTTCATTTCTATAATGTATCCTTCCCTTTGTTTCTTTCATTCCCACCACTTCCAGAATCCTATCTTCCTCCACTTTGTGATGGACCTACTTCTTGCAATCTATACTCACACGTTGCTAAGGGTTTGGCAGATGGCTTATGGTAGTTGGCCACCACCTTGACTGCCAGTTTTGAATAGAAATAAATAAGTGTGATTTCCCTCTGTGAAAATATCACAGATGCTTTCTGAAATGGAAGTTAGTGCGTATTTGAGTCTATAGAATGTTTGCTTGGATGAAGCTGGTTCAAAGGAATGTAAAGTATATTTATTGCTCCCAAGTTCATCAGTGGAAGCTAGCCATTGAGTCTTGGGCATAAGAATCTCAGTAAATAGTTGTCACTTAAAGGGATAGAGATAATTACTTGTACCTTAGATTTCATGGGCCTAAGGAACTCCTAATAATATGAGTTAGTACTTTATATCTTATGGTCTAAGAGAGAGTGACCTAGAGTAAGGATGGGCTAAGTACAGCCCTAAGGCCAAATCTAGCTAATTTATCAGTTGAACAGCAACAGGTAGGAGACAGGTTTGGCCCCAGGGCCTAGCTGGCTGAACTTTGGCCTAAGGTATTAAGATGTAAGGTGACTTGTTCTCTGTAATAGTCAATATATGTCAGAGGAAGGGACTTGAATTCAAGTGAACCTGGTTCTGAGATGACCTCTCTATTCATTATGCTACAATGCCCTCTTAAAGGACATTTTGACTTTAAAAACTTTTACTTTTAAATTTTTTTTTTTGAGACTGGGTCTTCCTACCTCATCCAGAATGAAAGTACCATTCTCAGCCCTAATTTCACAACTGATCAGTATGGGAAATATGGCCTGCTTCATTTCTAACCTGGTTGGTTCATGCCTGCTTAGGCTTTTAAGCAGCCCAGTCCTTCTACCCTCTTCTTGAAGGGATGCCTGACTTACTGTCATTGACTGCAGTCCACTGAATCTCAGTGCTCCCAAGCTCAACTGGCTTTAGTCACCTTACCAGCAGAGATTGCTGGCATGCCTGTCTCTTTTCAATTTTTCATGATGTAACATTGCCTTGTGGAACTAAGCGTTCCAGAAGCAAGGTGGAAAAGGGGTGGTATTAGAAAGACTGAAGGCCAAGAGATGAAAAGAGAGAAGTGTGGGAAGGAAAAAATTGAAACCCAAGACGTAGAGAGGGAGGGGGAGTGAGGACTAGTAGAATGAGTAGTAGAAGGCCAGGATTCTATTGCCTGCTGTGCTGTGATACTGAAAAAAGTCATCTACTCTCCTTGTACCTCAGTTTCCTCATATGTAAAATAATATTGAGGTCATAAATTAAGATCTGGAAGGGATGTTAAAGGACTTCAGTCTCTTCATTTTTTTTAAAAATCTTATTAATGTTTTTTGTCTTTAAATCCAGTCATTTCCAGATAAGTCTTTCCTTAAAACAAAACTAACATAGTGACCATGTTATGACAACACCGCGTCAGTGTGCTCAGCCTCCCACATTCAGTCTCCTACCCTGCCAATAAAACAGGGGAAGTAAATTTCTTCACCTCTTCTCTGGGTCCAAAAATCCATCCTTCATTTTACAATTGGAGAAACTGAGGGTAATAAATGAGACTTAACAAGGTCACATGGATGGTAGAATTATGATTCCAAATTTCAAATCCAGAATTCTTTCTGTTTGCATCAGACTAGATCAGAGTTGTCATGTTCACTGCCCGCTCTCTGTGGGACTTCATAGGCCACAAGAAACATCACCATTTCTTTTCCTCATCTATTTTAGAACATTAGAATCATCAAGGAGACTTTAATTAGATGACTATGGTGATGGAACATTATAACCAAAACTTGATATCCTTGAGCTAATGAAAGATAGAGTTCACATGAAAAATTCTGAGACAAAGGGGGCTGTGGATGTGTTTTGTAAAATGTTCTTCGTTGATTAGTCATGTCTGACTCTCCATGACCCCTTTTGAGGTTTTCTTGGCTGAGATATTGGAGTAGCTTACCATTTCCTTTTCCAGGTCATTTTACAGATGAGGAAACTGAGGCAAAAAAGGGTTAAGCAACTTGCCCAGGCTCACACAGCTAGTAAATATTTGAGTCAGAATTTGAACTCAGGTCTTTCTGATTCCAAGCCCAACACTCTATGCACTGTGCCCCCTAATTCTATAACTGGGTTTCTTTTTCTATGAGTCCCATCATTCCAAAGTCCAGACAGCTGCCTGGCACCAAATGACTCACTTCAGGGAAATAGCCCCCCAAGACTCACAAGCCTCAAATTAGGATTCTGCTCAGACAACTCTAGGCTTCAGAATGACTTTTCTCATTACAATGTATGAAATGATCCATAAATACATAGTTTCATATTATGGAGTTTAAATATTATTACACATATCCTTCCATGTCAGATTTTATTAAATGCATGCAGTCATCTCAATTTACAAAGGTCACTTGGGTAACAGTTGGAAATAGAATCAGACATATTTAAAATTCTTCTTACCAGTACATCTGGATGTCAGATAACCCTGCCTTTTTCAAAGACTTTTACCTTTCTTTGTTTTTCCCCAAGTGAGATTTCAGTGGTTTTATCATGTGGATAACCTCTTTGCAGAGGTGAGATGCAACTCAGAAGATAGGTTTGGAGAGCAGATGACTCTTGGGTAAAATCAAAGCCATTTTGGCCAGTGGCCCCTCCTTCTCTCTTTGTGATGTTGTGGCTGCTTATTAACCAAACGGGAACATTTTCCTCTAGGTAGCTGGGTAACCAGGATGTACCTCCAGTTAGGCAGTTGTTATTTAAGCCAGCAGGGAACAGTGCAGGGTGACCTACTTCCAATAGGATTCATGGAAAACTTTGTTGCTTTCCATTAGGCCTAATTTAAATAGTCTTCTTGTCATGATGAAAAGGAGAGGAGAGACCATGGGGGTGCTGTCCTTAGTACTGGATAATAGCAGATGGTTAACAAGTGGGCACAAACCAATACTTTCCAAAATGGAGGAACCAGCCACATTGTGGAGATCAAATGACCATCAAAAGAGAAAGTCCAAATGTCACATTAAAATTCTACAAGGTAACAAACCCAGAGGGGCTAGACATAAAAATGAGGTTTGAGTCCAAGAGCTATGGGTCTTGATCAGAGTTGCCCTGGACAGAGCAGATCAAGGGAAGGAAGGGTAGCAAAGTTTCCACAAAGAATTGCTTACTTTAGGAAAAGGATATGACATATCAGTTTTATGTTGTGCTGGGTTAGTGATGTTTTTTTTTCTCTTAGGCAGTTTCCCTCTTTAGTCATTTCAGTTGAAGACAATGTGTTGGGTTTGACTGTCTCCCTGTTTTTAACTGTTCCATTAGATTTTAAGGTTCTTGAGGGTAGGAATATCTTTTACCTCTTTTTATATCCCCAGAGTTTAGCTCAATGTCTGGCATATAGCAGGTAGTTCAAAAATGTTAATTGATTGGCTGATTAATCAAGCCCTGATGACATAGTTTGTGGACTAACTCCTGAGGTCCCTTTCTTCCCTTCTACCTCTTCTTCCTGTATTTATCTTCAGTGTTTTTTTTTTTATTGACTCTTTGCTACTTTTCGAAGAGTCTCTTCTCTCTCTTCCCTGGTCACCCTGTACTTTTCCCTCTGTTGGTAGGTAACAATGGGACCTTGGAATATCATAACAAAGACAGGAGTTTAATGATAATAGGATGATAGATTTAGAGATGAAAAGGACCTTCAGCGTCACTTAGCCCAACCTTCTTAATTTTAGAGTTGAGATACCTGACTCTAAGAGAGATGAAGTTATTTGTCCAAGATCACACAGATATTAAATGGTGGAGGCAGGATTTGACCCAGGTCTTATAGAATGACTATGGCAGAGAGTTGCACTCAAGTTGTTCCATCTGCCCATTCAGACAAGTTTCTATTCCCCTCAAGCTCCCCATAGGACAGACAGAACATAACTGACCTCTGTATGGGATCCTCATTCTCTTGGGCACATGCAAAATAAGATATATCTTCTCTGGATACATGATAGATACCATTGACTTTGAGTGTGTGCTGTGGATATGGGTGCGAGACTTAGAGCTGAGAATATGTGAGTTCAAATCCTTCCTCACATACTTCCTAGTTGTATGACCCTGGGCAAGTCCACCTCAGTTTCCTCCTGTATAAATTGGGGATGATAATAGCACCTACTCTATGACATTATTTAAGGATCAAGTGAGATAATATATGTACAGTGCTTTGCAAGCCTTAAAATACTATGTAAATCCTAGTTAGCAGGACACATACATCTTGCAATGGTAGAAGTGAAAATGCCAGGCACCATATACTGTGAATCCTGGCTTCATTGATATCCCAAGGTGGTCAAAAATGTATGAAGAGCCTCAAATGAGATTTTAGCACTAGAAGAGACCTTCAATATGATCTAGTATAAATACTCATTTTATGGATTAGGCCAAGAGAAGTTCAATTACTTACCAGGTTGATCTAGGTAGAAAGGTCCAGGGCAAGCTTTGGATTGTAGGTCCTTCATTTTTAACAGCAATGTGATGATAAAATGGAAAACCAAGCCAAACCAAACAGGACTTTAAAACAATCCATTCAACTAGTTGGCCTCCAGAAAAATCATTAGGAACGATCTGAAATGGGAATGGGGGGCATGTCTAAACTGATCCTGATATCCCTACCTGATGACTGCTCCTCACTGTGACACTGGAATTTGGAACTTGGTGAGGCCCCATTGGGAATGCAGGACCAGGCTGAAGCTCAGTTTCCCTGTGCCTAATCACGGCTGGAATTTCCTGTCCTAAAATAGGAAAATCAAAGGAGTTGAACTTTCCAACCCAAGAATAGCTCATGTTTGTCTTGGAGGAGAGACTTCCAAGGTTTTTAGTAATTTTTCAAAAAGTGAAGCTTTTTTTAAATTGCTTTACATTTGACCTCACTAATTTGAGGCAAAATTCTAGTAGTAATGGCATTTCCTTACCTTTGTAACAATGCTTTGCAGAGATCTAGCTATTAATAAATTTGATCCTAACCACAAACTTTTGAGATAGTTTTTTTGTTTGTTTGTATGAAGTTTGCATAAAATATAAAAATACAAAAGTATTTTTGTCCATGCCATGAGATTTCGTCAGTTTAAGGAACTCTCAGTGAGAAAATTCCCTCTAACAGTATAGGTTGAAATCTACTCTTCATTTTATATCTTAGTGAATCTCTTGGGACACTTGAAGGAGAAATGATTTTCAGGTCTTCTGTCTTCCAAGATCAGTCATCTCACTATTTTATACCTAGTGCAACTGTTTTAATCTTCATTTTACACATTGGTAAGTAATTAGCTCAAAGTTATGCAGTTAGTAAATGACTTGAGCCAGGACTTGAAAATAACCCAGAATTTATCATCAGGCTCCAAGTGTTCTACAGCACCTGCATCATCCACCTTCACGGTCATTGGAACAAATTGTTCTTGTAGGCCCATTCCAATGGGGAATGTTTCACATGCTTGGGGTAGACATTCCCCTAACTTACTGATGTGTTTGAGACCTGTTTCTGTCAGCCTTGTTTGGCCATCTGCTAAGAAGGTTTTACTGGAGTATTACCTCTGTACATGCTATATCTTCAACAATAATAACTGCTAGCATTTATATAGAGCTTTAAGGCTTGTAAAATGTTTTACAAACATTATTTTAGTTTATCCTCACAATCATCCTGGGAGATAGTTGCTGTAATTGTCTCCATTTTACAGATTTTGAGGTAGACAAAGTTTTAGTAGCTTGCCCAGGGTGCTACAGATAGTAAACATCCGAGGCTGAATTTGAACTCAGATCTTCCTGACTCCAGGCCTATTGCTCTATCCACCCTGGCACCTGGTTGCTTTATGATATATTGATTTTCTAGATGTTGGATCAGATGGTCGCAAAACTGTCCTTGCAGATAACCTTGTTGATGGAAATGGAAAATCAGATAACCCAGACTAAGGTTACTAAAAAAAGCATCTCTGTTCTCTCCTTTTAACTCTTCTCATGTCTGTGTCCTTTTGTGCACTCATCCCCTTCATATGTGTTTCATCTGTCCCCCATTTTCCTTCTCAGATGGCCGAGACTAATATGCTGCCCTCATTATGTTTATAGAACAAGTTGGGGTCTTTAGAGGCTGTGAATCCTGAGACATTAAGGACTTGGGTCACATTTGATACTAGGGTAAAGATCTGCAGCTTAATTAGTGATCCCCTGCTGTTATTAACCTCTGACTTAGGCAGGTTATTTTATTTTACAAAGGTGTTGGAAGTTAATGCCACTGTTAATAGTTCTAGTTAGAAGACCATAATGAAAGCCATGTGGGGAAACAGGCCTACCATCAATATCTTTCAAACTCTGAACTTAAGGGGGAAAGCTAAATAAAAAAGGAAGAAAGCTAGACAATGAGTAATGAGTAACTCCTTCAGAGGTCTATCCTCAGTAAACTCAATGATGGCCTCCGTTGTATAGAAAGGACTTTTTTCATTAGCCCAAGTTTTAGATCACTGGCCTATCTCCACTGGTATTTCAAAACAGAATGAGAAGACATTTACTGGTTGGGTCCAAAGGATAGTGAGTGAGGGAGGAATCATAAGATGTGAATGAACCTACAAGATGTCTTTGGAATTTCCCTCTTGTATTTTGTCCATGAAGGAAATGAGAGTGATTATGAATCATTTTGGAGGTATGAGAAGTCAATTAATTTATGGGATTATTAATTGATTTATTGTGACCTATTTAAGAGGAAATTCTCCTAGGAAGGCACACAAAGTTCAACTAACCAAATTTGCTTTCTACCTGTGAATTAGTTACACTTTGCACATTTAGGGATGTGGTTAGCTATGAGTAACCTGGAATTTCAGTATTGGTATTCTGAGAGAATGGAAGTTTAGGGGGTCCTTTGGATTGAGGGAGGGCAGGAACACCAATTTGGGGGATACTTTCTGGGAAAGATGATGATGCCAGCAAATGGGGAGTGATATTTCAATCATACTTAGGCACAGAGAATATAGAGGCAGAGGACATGGGCATGGTGGATGGGGTGATGGAGGGAGATAGGTTATGGTGGCTAAGGAGAAAAGAACATGGAGGAGGAGGGACACAGAGTCATTTATGTAACCCCAGATGGAAGTTGAGAGTCATTGAGTAGCATGGACCCTAGGAGGTAGAATAGTGCTGGGGGTGGCATCTGGGATAGGAATTTGTGTTTTCATTTTTATAGAGTTTTGGTGGAGGGGATTGGACTAACTCTTATCCTTACTATGTTAGGGTTAATTCATTAACGTTTCCATATCAACTCCAAGCTGCCAATAATACCTTACAGTTGGTTCATTAGCATGATGTTGGCTGGTATTCTGCTGGTCTTACTATGAATATCTGGAGATTGTTTGAGATTTACAGACTACAGTCAGCCTACAGTCAGGCCTGCTTGGCATCCCCTAATTTAGCAGTCTCAGATTGTGTTCATTTATAAAAACAGTGTCCAGCGACTTGTAAGATCCCTCAGTTTAAATGATACTTTTTTTTGTGAATATCTTCCCTTATTCTAGGGGCTGTCACCCTTTTCTCCCTTTTTTTCTTCTTCTTAAATTACATTTTTATTTTTTTTAATCAATGGCAATCTGCCTTCACTCCTTTCTCCCTCCCATCCTAAGTGAAAAAGAAAAAAAAACAAAATCCTTGTAACAAATATACATAGTCAAGAAAAATGAATTCTTGCAATGGGTAATCTTTATGTATGTATGTTTATATATATATATATGTGTGTGTGTGTGTATGTGTGTATATACATATATATATATATATATATATATATATATGTATATATCTATGAAATGTCCAAAAATATGCCTATCTCTATCTGCACCTTGAGTCCTTTACCTTCCTGTCAGGAGTGGGAAGCACTTTGTATCATAAGTCCCTTGAAATTCATGAATGATTATTGAATTAGAGTTTTGGAGTCTTTCAGATCCTAGTATACATGTCTTTGGGGTAGTTTCCCCACTTTCAAAAGGACCAGGTAAATTGCCTGAAGAACTGGTGTTAGGTCTCTTTAAATTTTCTGCTCCAGGGACATAAGAACCAGAGTGATCGTTGGGGAAAAGGAATGGGTACATCAGGGATGGTGCAATATGACATCATGATATTTCAAAAAGTGCCAAACCAGATTGTTTAGCCAGTCATCTGTCACATATCTACTGTGATCTGGTTGAAAGAGGAAAGAGTACAAAAAGTTTGAATGAGGATACTTTAGAGCAGAAACAAACCTATAATTCCTGCTGCAGTGGAGATTGAGATTGTTGGATCACTTGAGCTTAGAAGGTCAGAGCTGCAGCAGGGTAAAATCAATCCTTTGTCAACACTAAATATGGCAGCAATATTTCACGTTGGGGAGGGAATTGGGGAAACCAAGCTTCCTAAGGAGGTTGGAAGTGGGTTGGGGCAGGGAGACAAGTCAAAAATAGATTAATTAAAGCTTCTTTGCTGATCATCAGTGGGACCAAGTTGTGAGTGATTACTGCCCTTCAAGCTGGAACCAAATGGAGAAGTTAAATCTAAAAGAAAAAATAAAAACAATAAAGAACAAAAAAGAGATTACCCCTCCTCCCAAAAATCCTACCCATTTCAAGTTTTTCCCTTAAGTGTTGAGAAAGCAAAAGTTGTGAGTGATGAAGGGATTATTGTTATGAATTACTAGTAGATTCAGAACTAGAACATGCCAAGCTATTATCTGACTCTCTTGGGCTGGGATTCTCATAGATTGTTTATTCCTATGAGATTGTGAGAAGGTTAGTTTCTGCATTGGGCCAAATATGCCATAAGTAAATCATCCACAGCTGAAGAATGTTGGCCCTTCAACACAAGAGCTTTTAAGAAGGGAGAAAGGAAAATTAAAAAAAAATCCATGGGAAAGATTTTGTTAGTTTGAATCACTAAAAATAATGGGACACTTGGATAGATTTGGGTGTGTTTCCCCTGCTCTGTGTCAATATTGGCCTCCTAAGATGAGTTTTGGTAAGGTAGAATCAGGATCTTTATCATCCATTCAAGGATGAATATGGGATGCTTTCAGGGTTTAGAATAGCTCGGTGATCTGAACTTTCTCTCAGGGATAGCACTGTTCCAGATTAAAAGCCCATCTTCTTTATAGATCATTTTTTTTTGTCCCAAACACTCTTGCATATGTATCCCTTGCAACATCAAGATGTTGCAAAACTGGTGCATGTGAACACACACACACACAAAAGCATAACATACACAACCCCTTCACAAGAATGGACTATACAAAAAAAATTCATGCTAGCTCTTTTCTTGATACCCTGGAATTGAAAACTAAAGGTAGGTGTATGGGGGTCCTTTTATTTGTAAATGGTTAAACAAATTGTGGTATATGAATGTAATGTAATAGCATTGTGTCATAAGAAATCATAAGATGAAAAATTTCCAGGGAAACAGGAAGATCCTCTGTGAACCAGAGAGAGCAAAGTGAACAGAAATGGGGGTAAAAAAGCGAAAACATTATTATGACATTATAAAGAAAAAAAAGCAACTTTAAAAGACTAGAATATTGATCAGGGCTATGATAAACCATAAGTTTAAAAGAATTATCGTGTCACCTCCTGGTAGAAAGGGGATGAACTTAAAATGTAGAAAGCAATATACATTTGTAGATATGGCAGATAGAGGACTTTGTCTTGCTCAGCTATGTAGCTATGTATTGAAATGTTTCTTTTTGAAGATTTTAAAAACATTCCTTAATTAGGAGGGTAATGAAAAGGACAGATTAATTAAAGTATTTTTATTGTAAAAATTTTTTTACAAATAAAGAGATTAAAAAATAGATTGCAACACAATCCTTATCTCCAGGCAAATTTATTTTTGAAAAGATAGTCAACTATATATTCAAGGAAACTATATTTTGCTTAAAGGCACCACAGACAATGGGGGAAAATTACATTAAATGTATATTCACCAAATGGTATAGCAGCTAGATTCCTGTTGCTCAGTCAATTAATCAATCAACAAAGCATTTATTATGTACCTATTATATGTCAGGATAAGTGCTAAGGAGATGGAGCCAAAAGATGAAATATTCCCTACCCTCAAAGAACTATACTACTGTTAGAGGAGACATCATGTACCTATATGATTATATATGGTATCTATTAAAAAGTAAATCTAAGACATAGTTTTGAGAGGGAAGGTACCAACAGAAGAAGAGGGGGAGGAGATTTAGGAAAAGCTTCATGTAGAAGGTGAACTTTAGCTGAGTCTTGAAGGAAGTAAGAAAAATCTAAGGAGGAAATGGAGTGCATTCCAGGCTTTAGTGAGGAAGGTGGAGAAGCATGGAGACATGAGACAGAATGCTGTCTATGAACAGTAGCAAGAAAGGTAGTTTTACTAGATTATAGAGTACAGAAAGAGGAACAATGAGTAATGAAATTAGCAAAGTAGAGTGGGGTCAGGTTGTGAAAGGCTCTAACATTTTTTCTTTTTGGTTTCCAAAATCTACACTCTGGGTTTCTGATGAAGTTGGGGCTTTCTCAGAGAATTCATCCATTCCTGCTGCTACAGGACACAGATACCTTTGTCTCTAGTTCCCCTGTGAGGCTAGTGGCTTGTTGGCTTGTGCATTATAATGCTGGGATTGATGGCAAGCTCTTTCTGTTGTTCATGGGTGACTTTTTTGTGTAGTTCCTGAGTGGATAAAGTTATTTATTGTATTTTGTCATTTAATTTCTTTATCATTAGTTGATTTATTGTTAATTTTAGGATTACTTTTACTTTTTTTGCTAGTATATGGTCTCTGGGCTATTTGCTAGAATATAAGCAGCCAGAATGTTATGCCAATTGATAAATGACAATGTTAAAGAATATAAACATTTATCAGCATGTCAGAGCTTCATTACAGAAATCAGTCAGGTGATAAGGCATATATTACAAAGAAATGTCATAAGACAGATAGAGTAAACATATCCCTTATAATCTGGAACAATGAATTAAAGATATATGAGCAAAAGTTACAAAACTAAAAAAATGAAATCCTGAATAATAATTTTGTCAAAACAACAGATAATATAAACAATAAATGTTTATATGAAAAATAGTACTAATAATGAAACAATATAACAAATCATTTGGTACATGATTTCTCAGAGTAATTTTTATACCTATGAAGATTATAACAATAAAATAGAAAAAAGTATGCAATTAAAAGATAAGTTAATAAGCAAATTAACCATCTTTAAGCAAGTAAAAATAAGAAATCTGGATAAAATGGAGAAAAAAGAAGATAAAACCTATAGAATTGATGAATAAAGCTGAGGGTTTTTTTAAGACTAGCAAAATCAATAAACCATTAGCTAATTTGATCCAGAGAAAGAGACAGAAAATCAAATTACAAAAATAAAAAATGAAGGAAATGAATTTACAAGAACTATTGAAGAAAAACATAGCGCATTGTCAGAAATTACTATGAACAATTATGTAATATTACACACTTAATATGATATACAACAAATACAAGAACTATATAACATTACATAATTATATAATTTTACTATGCAAAATCATGTATCTGAAAACTGAGACTTCAAAGGAAATTGGAGTCTACAGAAATATGAAAGCCAAATTATCAAAACAAGAGTTAGAAGTATTAAGGTACCCAGTATCAGAAAAATAAAGGGAGCTGGCCATAAATAGACTGACAAAGAAAAACAAACAAATGATTCAATGAACTCCAGCCCAACTGGACCTAATGGTGATTCTATCAGACATTTAAAGAGCACTTATGTTTTACAGGGACGTGTAAATTACTTGTTAAGAGCAATAATTTGATGCTATTTCCTTTTGTCACAGCAATGTTTATGTACATATGCTTCTTCTGAGTCTGACTTAGAATATCCATCTTTGATCAGATGAAGCTGGTATGCACACTTTGAATTAATTAGTTCTTTAATTTAATTAGTTCTCTGATGGTAGAGTTCAGAATTTCCTGCTAGACATGTGTCATTGCTCTCTTTTGTTGAAGTTTTAATTTTATGACTTTTAAGAATGAATACTACTTCAAGGAAACATGTAAAGGCTGCCGTTTTTAAAGAATATATCTCAGTGACTGTTAGAAATATTGCAGCACCTGTTGGCTGAGACTGAAACATTTTGAAATATTCAGTCTCATAATCAAAGAACAGTTCTACCAAGGCACAAAGGAAAGTGTGGTACAAAAGCAAACAAATAAGAGAATACACAGACACAAACACCATCAAGAATTGTAGAACAGTACAGTTAGTTATCAGACCACAAAGACGGTCAGAGAGGGACGCTAGTAACTCTTTGGATTGATATTGGATTCTCTCTAACAGCTGTATAAAACTCAAAAGAAAACTGTAGATAAGGATTCCTGTGACCTGCATATTAACTTAACTTAAAAATGTAATATTATCTATATTTTACAGTATTTTTATTTGTTTCTTCAAATATTTTCCAATCACATTTTAATCTGGTTTGGGTCGCACTTGAGAGGATTGTGGGCCACATGCTTCCATATTTGATGCCTCTGCTCTACAGAGCACTCTAGGCTTTTTGAAGCTTGAGGAACAGTGAGAAAACAGTATCAAAAAAAACTCAGCTACTAACTGTTGCAGTGGGAAAAGAATAAACAAACCTTTTTCACAGAAAAGAGAATACCAAGACCAGAGTACTGAAAAAACAAACAAACATATATATGTATATGTGTGTATACGTGCATTTATTTATCTATCTATGCATCTATTTATTTATCGATAGAAGCTTCGTTTTCTATTGGGGATGGACCCAAATTTTTGTCAGGAAAAACCCAGGTTGGTCAATAGAATCTGGGCATTTTCATTAGACTACAAAAACATTCAGTCCTCCAAAATGTTTGGAGTGTTTTCACTTCTACTGGATGTCTTGTTTTCAGTGAAAGAGTCATGAATCATGATCAAATATGTTGATATACCCAGAAGCAGAATTGTTCCTGAATTACCAAATAGAGATGGAATATTTCAATATGACCTTCCACTTCACCACATATAAAATTTTAAGAAATTTATTCAAGGGATGATGATAAACATACTTCAAAAGATTGAGAACTCACCTGATTTGAACCCCATTGAAAACCTGTGTGTAATAATGAGGGCTGGACCTGGAAAAATGTTGTTAAAGGTATGTATAATACCCAGTATAATGCGGGGCATCATGATAAGCAACTAAACATTTTTGTGAGCTCAGTGTCAAATAATGAACCCAAACCAACTTAGTTCGGGAAAAGGAAGGTATGTTATATACTTTCAAGACGGAAAAGTTATATTATAGTGTATAAGTCAAGAAATTTAGTTATTTTATTTTGTCCCACCCAATTTGTACACCATGGCATGCTATACTATACAAACTATCTCAAAAATAAAGCAACATCCTAGCATGTTAATCTTCTAAGATGTGTGTGTGTATGTGTGTATGTTCTTTGTTGCTGAAGAAGATCATGCCATCAGAGAAATGATGACATGACTTGCACTTGACTTTGTTTTGAGTGAAGGAGGGCTGTGCAGGTCACCAGCCTTACTTCTCCTCCTGAGCCATCTGAATCCAGTGACCAGATATTCATCAGGATGACTGGAGATGACCCAGGATGAGGCCATTGGGGTTAAGTGACTTGCCCAAGATCACACAGCTAGTGTGTGTCAAGTGTCTGAGGTGAGATTTGAACTCAGGTCCTCCTGACCCCTGCACTGGTGCTCTATCCACTGCACCACCTTGCTGCCCCCAATCTTATAAGATAAATATGGCCTTGATGCTCAAATAGGTGAGAGATAAAGTGAAGAAAGGGAGCTGTGAGACCAGTCTCACTAGTGAAAATCGATGCAGAGAACTTTGAAATACATGAGGGTGCTACTACAGAAATTAGGGACTAGAATTGGACCTTTGATTTTCAGTAGATGAGAAGCTTACTCTACCAATGGAGATCTGCCCCTTCTCTGCAACTGAGAGTCTTTAGAGGATTGCATAGAGCATTGAGAAGCTAAGTAACTTAGTTAAGGTCCTGTACCCAGTTCAGGTAAGAAGGGAAACTTGAATCTAATTCTTCCTGACCCCAAGACTGATTTGCTATGCACAGTGCCACAATGTCTTTCTACAGAAAGTAATTCTCTGGATTCCTGGAATGGGTACTTGAAGGAGTTCAGAGAACCAGTGATGAAACTAATTGAGTTGATTAATAGCTACAGCAAGATTTCAGTTTACAAAATAAATCCACATAACCAGTAGCATTTCCATACTGTATTTACCTAAAATAGGATTGCTGATAATATGAAAAATTCTATTCAAAATAGCTAAAAACATGTATAAACTATCTGGAGTTAAATCATGACACAGACAAGATTTTTGTAAATATAATTACAGAGTGCTCAAGAGGGAAGTAAAGGGAGAAATACAGTAGGAGAGCTAGTTACTGTTTATGTTTGGCCCATGTTACTATGATAAGAATGACTGCCTGCCATCCAAAGTAAAATAAAGATTTAATGATGTAATGATAAAATTGCTGTGGGTGACTATTTAAGCGATGTGAGATAACAAAATTCATTTTTGAAAACAAAAGGTCCATAATTTTAAGGGAAACAGTGGCAGAACATACAAATGAAGGAGTATGAAATTATCAGATTTCAAACCATAGGACAAAATAGTAGTTACCAACTTTTTTGTAACCATTTGAAAAAAAGAAGATCCAAGTAAGCAGAAGACAGAATGAATTACAATTTAGTGCAATGGTTTGTAAACCTAAGAACATAAATTACAACGGAAGGAATTCAGAGAAGATTGGGAAGATTTGTAAACACTAACACAGAGCAAAATAAGCAGAATGAAAGAAGAATATACTAGTACAATAAATAATCACTAAGTTCCCCAAAGAAGTTAATTAGCAATGGGGAAAACCAAAACATGAAGGTTCTATAGCTCATATAATGAAACGTAGATCTTTTCTCATTCCAGTGCGGGGAGGGCCTTTAGGCATTGTAGTACATGTAGTTACTTTCAATGTCTGAATTGGACATTTTTGATTGATGGCTTTTCTTTGTCATGAAGGAAGGTAAAATGGATGGTGGGAGGAGTAAGAGATAACTATGATGTAAGGACAAAAATTATCTTAAAAATATTTTAATGAATTACAACACACATTAAATTTGCTTGAGAACTTCCTGTCTTTCTGTTTGAAACTAGAAGAATTGTTTAGTTGTTACACGAGGAGGAAGGAAAGGAACAGAATGCAAAGGGATTCATCTCTCTTGGGCCTATCACTGCTAGGCTGGTTTTCTGTGTCTTTGTGCTGGCTGTTTACTTATCTTATTTCCAGTGTTAGGATAGGAGGTAATGGGTCTTTGCCCTGCTCAAAAGAGATCTTGTAGGAAATCACACACACACATTCATACACACACTTACACATACATACATACACACATACACTTACATACATACACACATACATATACACATACACATATGCACACATGCATAAACACACATACACATAGTGTTTGCTAAACTACTCTGGAAGTTGTCAGGCGCTAGATGCAGTTCTGAATAATCACGGAAAGGGCTGAGGTGGCATCCTCAGTATGTCAAATCAGTCCTGATCTTTTCCTGTGCTTGTCTGCATCATTTAACTGGTACATTACATGCTCCACTTGGGGCCATGGCTTCCTTTGTTCTCCAGTTAGTAGGAAACAGGTAACCTAAATGATGGTTTCCAATGCTGGAAAGGGAAAGGATTTGAAGATGAGTGGCATGTGCTTCCTGAGAAGAATTTCAAATACTCTGATGTACTAGGAAATGTCTGTAATTGATGGGGAAGAGCAGAGGTTATGGAATGGCATTGAAGTCAGGAGGGAAGGTTCCAAAAGGTTCTGTCCTTAAGTAGGGGCATATGCTTTCACCTTCCTTATTTGCATTGTCCTCAAAAAGCAATGGTTCTAGTTTGAAAGAGGACAAATAACTGATATAATTCTATGCTCTAACTGTGTCACATGTTGGCAGCTGTAGCAGGTGCACCAGGTAGGTTTCCATAAGCATCTCAAAGCATTGTATGGGACCCAATGCCAGGGCACAGAGGATAAAAAGGAAGAAAATTAGGCCACCTGAGTTGCCTGGATCCTATCTAGTACAAACTACTTGGATCTCAGAAAAGCCATGTCTTCCACTGTAGCTTAGGCATCAGCTGCTTGGGCACAAACTTGCCTGGTAATTGGTTTATATGTTTCTCCTACTGTGGTTCAAGCATGGGATGCCTGAGAGTTACCTTGGCGGTTGTTTGGGCACTGCCACAACCCGTGGCTTAGCCTGGGCTTCCTTCTCACAGAATTGCCCATGTTGAACTGCTCTGGGTTCTCAAGGTTGTTTACATACTTTGTCTTTAGCCTACCCTGGTTTGTTCCTGCTTAGAGTCTCTGTAGGATCTTGACAGTCTCTTTGTATAGTCCTGGATCGAATGGAGAAACATGTGTAGCTGTTTTCCTTTGGTTTGCTTTATTATTGCTCCTTATGGTATATTTTTAGAGCTTTAGTAGGATGTTTGTGAGGGTTTGGGGCTTCTCTAGGTCTTAGCATGCCACCATTTTCCCACAATTAGGTTATTATTTCTATGATGGGATTCAGATAATGCAGCCAAGATGAAAATGTTCCCTATTCACTTAAGTAAGCTCTGCCTTCCTTCCTTCTATCTTATTACTTTCTTCTCCCTCCTCTCTAAGATTGTATCAGACCATAGGACAGTTAGGAGTTTCCCATTGGTCTGTAGGCCAAAATGCATTGTGATGGGTGAGTAGAAAGGAATGAGACTTTCCTTTCTCTGTGAATTATACCATGGGAATTGTTTCTTGACTTGCTCTGTGAAGAATGGCTAATTGAATTATTCCTCTTAATTTGTCCTCATTCTCAAGATGCTGTATGATATAGTAGATAGGGAACAGAGTTTGAATTTAGGAACACCTGAGTTCTAATCTAACTTCATCTATTTGCTACCACTGTGATTCTGGCATGTGACTTAACCTCCCCATGCCTTACTGTCCTTCTGTGAAGCTAGAAGTAGGCCTGGGTAATCTCTAAGCTCTCTTCCAACTGAAAACATATAAACTTATTTCTATAGTGTACACATGTATGATAGCTTAAAATCCTGGTTCTGCTGCTAACTCTGTGTTCTTGAGTAAGTTTCTTACCTTCTGGGTCTCAGTTTGCTCATATGGAAAATGAAAGAATTGAATTAGTTGATTTCTAATTTCCCTTTCAGCTCAAAGTCAATAATAGTAAAAGCTTCCCACTACCTCTAATGAAAATTTTATTTAAACTCATCTGTCGGTTTTTTTTTTCTTTTATGGTCTTTGAAGTTTTAAAAATCCTTCAATATTCTTATTAAAGCATCACATCAACCCTGTGAAGTAGGTGGTATTGGAAGTGTAGTTCCTTGCTTTAAAGATGAGAAAGCTAAGGCTGAGAGGTTAATAATGAGATAAAATTCAAACCCAGGTCTTTCTGACTTCTATTCTACCATACTATCTATTACATCATTCACCCTAAGATTAAAAATTGTAGGATCCTAGCAATAATTATCCTTTGTATATGTCTTCTTGTTAAGTCTAAAGTCAGTGTGTCCAGGACACTAATGGAAAGAGTACTACTCTATGAAACTAAGAGAGTACCATTAGATATCCAAGTTCTGCAAATTTTTTCACTTCTCTGGGCCCGGTTCTTTGTTTAAGTTGAGACAAAACTATCTCTGGTATCCCTTATAGTTCTTAAACCTTTTGGTCTGTGACATCAAATGTGTCTTTGTGAATTCTAGGACTAAACCTAAACAAAACAAACACCTAACACTTGGTACAGTATTCATAGGAGAGGAATCCTTCACTTGGGGTCTAGGAACCTAAGAGAACTTTTTAAAAAATATAACTGTATTTCAATATAATCAGTTTCTTTTGTAATCCTCTGTTATTTTGTTTTGTGCATTTAAAAGCATTAGTCTGAGAAGTCCATAGACTTCACTAGACTGTTGAAGAGTTCTGTGACATAAAAATGATTAAGAGCCACTTTCATAGGATGAAGTCTACTGTAGTGGAAAAAACATTT
>JAQQSK010003364.1:212500-224341 GCA_028658325.1 Potorous gilbertii
TCTCCTTGTCCCTCAGTTCAGATACTCCAAATCAACATTTCCACCTCTGGTCTCATCTCCCAATTTAAGCCTTTTGGGAAACAACATGTATCTCCTTCATTAAAGGAGTTCCGCTTAGAAGATAAACTGTTTTATATATAATAGCATTATAAATTTCAAATATCATTATGGGCACCCATGAAAAGTACATTTAAAAAATATTCTGATCTTTCAGTATCACTAAACACCTCAGATTTGATGCTTCTTTCTTTCTTATAGGTAGAAGGATCTTTCATCTTATAATTGGCTACCATCACTAATGCTGTTCAACCTGTTTATTAGGACTGATTGAGGACTAAGTATCATTTGGAGATGTAAATATCTCATTGGCTCAGTGTTGAGAGATCATTTTTTCTTAAGAATTTCTAGAAGTGTAAAGTATCTCTTTGTACATTGTCTCAATGGCTGTCCCCAGCTCCTTTCAAAAGTGTAATGTATTGAGCCATTCTGTACTGAGAAATGGGCCTGAAAAGATTCTTATAGATTCAAATGGTCAAAAAACCATAGAATTAGAATTGGAATCATCTTCTAGTCAAGTCTTCTCACTTTATTTTTGAGGGAAGTAAGTCTCAGAAGAGGTGACAGAATTTCTCAAGGTCATGGGATAAGTGACAGATTGGCTTTCCATTGTACCATTGGGCCTCCTAAACCACGAGATTCATATGAGGAGCCTGTGTTTTCTTTTACGACATGATTAACATAGAAATTTATTTTGAATGATTGTACATGTATATCAAATTGTTTGCCTTCTCAATGCGGGAAGGGGAGGGAAGGAAAGAATTTGGAATTCTATTTTAAAAATGAATGTTGAAAATTGTTTTTATATGTAATAGGGGAAAATAAAATACTCAATAAAAATGAAGATATATACAAAATAAAACTGAGGGGTAGGGAAAAAAGATTCTTGTGAGGTAGGAATTCAGGTAGATGCCTAAAATTGTTGTGTTTCAAGAACATATATTATGGTTGAAAAGATGAGGCAATGGTGGGATCCACTTATAAAAAGAATAGTAAAAAACCTTCTGACTCCAGCTGCTTTAAAGAATTACCATGTGTCACAGCAATGAAGGTACACTTAAAGGGAAGGAATGTTATTGGAGAAACTTACATGACTAGCACAATACCATTTTTTTTATATGATAAAGATCTAGAGTAAGCAGAGTCTACTTGGGCATACAGTGTTAGCATGAATAGAAGTGAGAAGTTCTTTGTTAAAAGGAGTTTGGAAATGATTGGATATTGGAATAAAGTACAAGGACACTCTATCAGCTATTAGCAATTGATTAACCTCTTAGTTTTCACACTGCTAGCTTAGTCCAGAGTATCCTAACTCCTACCCTCAGAATTAGAGATATCAACAGGCTTTGTAGAAGATTGTCTATGTGTTACTGGGAAGTGGAGTTTGGAGGGAGAATTAAGCTGTAGATTGAAGATTTCAGAGAATTTGGGGAGTTAAAATAAGTAGTATGTAGCCATGATCCTAGATTTGGAGACAAAGAATTAGATTTAGGTACTGGTTTTGTCATTTACTACCTATATGCCCTTGGGCAGGCCCAAATAATCTTTCTATGTGACTGTTTCTGTATTTTATAAATGAGAAACGATGAACTAGATGACCTTAAATGTCTTTCCACTTCTAAATCTATGATTCTAAGCCCCAGACTAATTGGGTCTTATTGATAGGATCAAATGATGACTTTTTTTTGCAGTCATGAAATTGAAAACTAGCCTAGGATTACAAAGGCTAAAATTTAAAGAGAAATGTAATATATGTAAAATAAATGTAAATACCCCATTACCCTGATTTCTGTGTATGAGTGACTTTATATGTCTCACAACGGTTTTTAAAGTATATTGTACATTGTTTGGACCATCCAGTGGATTTCATTATTATTTGCAAATGGTTTGGATGGTTGTATACAGGAATATGTTGTAGGCAAACTTTTGTTGAAGGTAGTGTACTTTTGCTCATATATATTTTATACACTGAACTGGGAATGAACCTGCAGTTCCCATGATAAACTCCAAAGTGCTCTTCATTTTGTTAGAAGAGAAAACAAGGCTGCCTAGAGCCCAGAATATTCTAGAACAGAAGGTTTTAGCCTGAGGACCTTAGACTTTCCAAGTAATCTAATTATAGATTTCAGGAAATTAACAATCTTGGATGGGAACAATAGATATTTTTAAATAACCTTTAACTGAAATTTAGAATCTTCTTAAATTATTTGTAAAAACATTTTTTTGTCCTGAGAAGGGCAAAGGTTTTACCCAGAATGCCAAAAGGGTCTATGATGCACTATACACATATATGCATACATACATATATACACACAAAAAGTATATTCATGTATATATGCACACATACATATTTGTATATACACATGTATGTACATATATATACACATAAACATATGTGTGTGTATTAGAACCCCAGGCCAGAGGATAGATACATGCTTACTAGAAATCTTTTTATTTAATTTTGCCAATTCAGAGCCCTTTCTCTCCCCCTGTACCCAGTACCCCTTTTCTCTCTTTAATATTCTATTCTAGACATCTTTTCAAAGCCTTGAGTTGAATATCTTGCCTTGGCTTAGAAATGAAGCCTGAGGGTTTCCTGTTTGAAGGCTTCTTTCTTAGGGTCTCTGCTGACTTCTTCTTGAGAATCTCAGGGATCGGTGCACTTCATTTGATAAACTTTGTGCAGCACTGCTCAGAGGTGGATGCCAGCCTTTTTGAGCACTTGAAATGAAAGCATAATACTATATAAAGAGACAAGGAAATCCTTTTTTCAGTAATCCTAATAGCGTTGGAAAGCAAAATACACAAGTGAAATCTCACTGCCTAAACCTGTTAGTAGTTTTAAAAATATCAGTAGTCATATTTTTTGCATTAAGTGCAAAGATCAATATTGGTTCAGTTTTCAATTTAGAAATAAATTAAAATGGCATAATCTGGGAAATAGAAAAGTTAAGGTTATCAAAACATGGATAGTCACATTTTTGTTCCACCTGTATACAAAAACATGTATACTGGAAAGCTTAATTACTAATGTGTGTAGAGAGAATTAATGTGTTTTTGAAAACCTTAATGTTTGTGGTTATGTCTTTCTGTGCTTACTTTACATCCACTTTAACTCAATACAAAGTTTCCTGATTCCTCTCATATTTTGTATTTATTTTGTTTTAGTTTAAACATCAAATATAAATGAGAGAGATAGAAAACCAAAAGAAAAGAGAAAAAAACAAATCTTATTTACAGAAGAGGAAGTATGGTTCAGTAGAAAGAGAACCTGCCTGGGGGAACAGGAAGATCTGTGTTCCAGAAGTCCTAATCATATTTCCTGTGTTTGTGTTGCTGTAAAACTCACTTAAATTCTCAGCACTTTGGACAGTTCACACAGACTCCATTTCAGAATAGTTGCTAATCTTTGGTAGAAGTGTTTCTTATTCCAGTGTAATTACAGGTCCACCATACTTATCTTTTACTCTCAAATATGGGTTGTAGCCCTAAAGTAAGATCTCTTTGACAGGGGACAAAGAATTCACTTAAAAAAGAGTACTAGAAATAGATCATTCTTTGATTTTATCAAAACATTTTGGGGATGGGCATTGATTTATAGAATGCAGAATGGCAATTCATTTGAACACAAAGGGATAACATTTTACTGATTGCATGATTTATATAGAATTGGATTATTATAGATTTTACAGGGTCATTTTGCAATTAGAAACTTCCAAGGAACATTTTAGTCCACGGGGCAATTTGTGACTTGTTATAAATTATTGCATTAAAATAGATTCCTAAAGTTTAAGTTGATGCATAAGTTGAAAATGAAAGTAAAGGAACCTTTCTTCAGTTGCAGGGCTACCAGGATTCTCCACAGGTAAACCAGATATAATATTTTTTGAACCATACATGAAGTATGAAATACATAATTCTGTAGTTGTTTTGAGAAAAGGCACTATTTGAATGCAAAGTTCTCTACAGTGTTATCACCTCCTACTTCATAATGGCATTGCTTTCCTCTTGAAGAATTTGAAATGATTTATTTTTGAGTAGTCAATTATTGCTTTGCTTGGTGTTCAAAGGTTAATGGCTTGATTACCTAACTGGGTGTATTTTGTCCTCGAACTTTCTTTTGGGAGAGTATTTATGAAGATCTTTCTTTTCTTGCTGCTGATAAAGAATGTCTCTGTTTCTGCCATGGACCCTACCCTCACTAAAACTGCTGACTTTGCCCTTAGTGTCTAAGCTTTTTCCTCTACCTTTGTGGTTAATTTACTTCCTCCACCTACTGGCTTAAGCTGAAGGTGCCTTTGTGACCCATGAATGATAAAATAGATGGGCAGAATCCTTTCCTTTCCATATAGGGTGTTCCTTATTCTAGGTTCCCTTCCAGGATGAAGATCAGTTCTGGTTATAACCCTTTCTCCTTGGTGCCCTATCTTAGTTCTCTTTCCCTCTCACATGACTGGTTTCCACATGCTTCCAAATAATATCCTCCATTTTTCAGGAGACTGACTCACTAGAATACATACTGATGGTGAAAACAAAACAAAATAAATTAAAACTTGACCAAACCTCTATGCAGATTATTCACTTAATAGAACTGTCTACATCCCATATGAAGTAGGTCATAGACTGACAACACACATAGCCTATGTGCCTATTCTTGTTAAGTATGGGCCTCTCATATGACCCCTATAGTTGATGGGAAGGTATCACAAAAAGTGCCATAACTGAAATGCAGCCCTAGCCCATGGAAGATAGGTCTTATTAAGAAGGCTGACCACCAGTCAACAGGGATATGTCAACTATATCCAAAATCAAGAGGTCATTGTCTTTGGCAAGATACACACATGCAATTATATTCAGGTAGATGTATCTCCTGGAGATCCCCCAAGTAGCCTCAACATTCTAAAACCCCAGAAGAATACTTGAACCTGAGCTAGTTTCTAATGACAATGAAAACTACTACAAGTTTCCATAACATTAGCCCTTTTATAAATACAAATAGCAAGGTCCACTCTTCCATTTCCTTAAACTGCCTGATACGCTTGTCCACATATAACCATCACAGGGGTGCAACATAACCCAACTAGAAACTTCAAGGCACTGCTCCTTTCCATGAGTCTAGATTTTCAATTATCCCCACTGTCCCTGACATGGTGGACTTTTGGCACTTAATGCTGAAAGTAGCTTCCTCAGAGTGTTGAACAGCTTCAGCAGTCGAATAGCTTGAACAGTTCAACAGAGTGGTGAACAACGCCAGTCCTGGCACCCTGAACTCATTTTCTATACCTTTTCATTGCCCCAGTTTTGTTTCTTTCCTGCTAATAATAAAATCAAGAACTAAATTCAGGGTTCTCTGGTACTAAGAACTGCAGATAAGGTCTAAGCATGGCTTTTGCTTTAGATGACACAGTGGAGAGATAGATGGTTAGGCTTTAGAAAGATACTGCAGGGGGCAGACTGGAAAATGTTGAGTTTAGGAGTTAGTGTGGCCACTCTGGGGATGATACTTGGAGAATATTTGTATAAGGTACAGTGAGACATAAATAAGCATTGTAGCCTGCTTCTAAACTCCTTGCCCTATAGGCAGTACAATGCTTTTGGTTGAGAAGAGCCCATTTTCTTCTCTCCGGTTGCCGCATGTTGAGTAGATCTGCCTGCTGCTTGGACTGCTCAGCATTCCACAGCACTGTGTGCTACATTCCTTGAAGTTTGACTTCCAAAGAACAGTTATTTCCAAAGCAGGACAGAGTAGCTGTGAAGTACAAGGTCCTCAGGGTATCATCATGATCATCAAGTATTTATGTGTCCATGTGCATGGAATGCTAGGCTAGATAATCTCAATCACTGTGTGTTCTCTATGTAGTTAGTGCCCAGGCCTGCAGCTGTGTTGCCTTAAGCCGGTGGTGGGGAAAAGTGGGGGAAGGGTTAGAGGAGGAGGGAAGAGGGTGAGGCATGGCAAACATGCTGCTGCCATAAATTGAAACAGCAAGAGGCTGATTGTTTGCATGAAGAAAACTTAAAATTCAAAGCATCCCTTCCTCTGCATTATTTTCCTGACCCAGCTCATTCAAGGCTTGGAACTCTTTCATTTGATTTGATTTTTTTTCTTTCTTGCTGGTTAATCACCCACTAAGCCCCCCAGCAGAAGTTAGCCCTATATTCACCCTTGTAAAGGCATAAACAATACTGTGTGATGCTAAAAAACAAAATTAACAGAGACTCTTTCGTTAATTTTAAATATTTGATGGGCTGTCAAGTTGGAAAAAAAAGGATTTGACTTTTTCTGGCTACCTTGAGAGGTCAGAACTAGGAACACCACATGGGAGTTGCAAAAGAAAGGCAAATTTAGTTTTAATGAAGGATACAAGATGACATCTGAGAATTAGGACCATCTAAAAGGTAGCCCCATCTCCCCTACTCAGTAGTGACTTTTTTGATAAAACTAGTTGATCTCTTGGTGATAGGTTTTAGAAAGGATTCTTTTTCAGGAATGGATTAGACTAGTAGGCTTCTAAAATTCCTTACAACTCTGAGAATCTGTGGTTCTGTGATAGCACCAGAGGTATATGACACTACCTGCTTACTATGGATCAGGATTTCGGGCTAGAGAAAACTGAGTTGTGGGCTCAGAAAATAACTTTGTTCTCTTTGGACTTATCATGACATTTTCTTTTCATATGTAATGTATCAATACATTATTTTTGTATTATAGTCGGTTATGTAAATGTGATTCTCTCATTAAATGGTAAGTATCCTGAGGGAACTTATGTCCTCTTTTTGTGGTCACCTATTCCTCTACCAGGAAAAAAAAAGCGTTCCATCATTTCTTGTCTCAAACTAAGATTTATCACTGCAATAGTCAAAGCACTGTTGTCTTTTTGTGTCACTTTCATTGTTATTATAGTGCCTGTGTATATTGCCCTCCTTGTTCTGTTTATTCCATTTTTGTAGCAGTTCATAAGTCTTCTCTTATCCCCTCATGTCATTATCTCTTGCTGCACAAGAGTGTTCCTTCAGAATTATGGACCATAATCTTTTTAGTCATTCCCTAGTTGAAGGACATCCACTCTTTCCAGTTTTGTTTTTGTTTTCTTACAAAGTAACTCAATTTTTAGATGGATTCTTTGATCTCATTCAGAGCAAATTAGTTTAGAGAGAGGAAGGTACAGATGTATAAATAGGAGTTTAACCTTAGGAATTTTCAGACAATCTGGTCTCTATACTATAAACTGGTTACTAAAAAGTTAAGTATTATGTCTAGTCCTAAGAATTTGTGGAGGCTTGAAAGAGAACAGAAAACATTAAAATTATCAAAGGGTTTTAGGTAGAATGTAGAAAGCTATGCTAAAGGGATTAGGATAATTTAGTCTGAAGAAGAGAAGATTTTGAGGGGTTTTAATTTTAAAAAGACCCTTCTTCAAAGCAGTTTTTTTTTGGTAGTGTGTGTGTGTGTACGTTTATATCATGGACCCCTCGGGCAGTGTAGTGAAACCTATACATCCCTTCTTAGTATAATGTTTTTAAATGTTTAAAATGATGTCCCTAGGATTACAAAAAAATTCTAAATATATTGAAATATATAAAGCTAATCCAAATTCAGTGATCTGGTGTCAATATAATTGTCTTTTTTAGTACTCTGGATAGCAGTGTCATTGTTCTACCTCTGGCATGGAAGGATAACATGGGAGCTTCAGATTCCTTATGAATGACAGTTCCCAATATCATGGCCATAGTTCAGCTCAGTTATTTCTTGACTATTTTCTGAATGAACCACTTGAATGGACCAAGAACTGTGGTGAGTGATGAGGCCAACCAGAATTGACAATGTTCTAAATAAATTAGATCCTGAAGAAACACACCTTGACTAGAAATTCTCTTAGCTCTGTAGAGTAACCCAAGTAGGATGGAGAATTGATGCTGTTTAACTCCTGAGACAGGCAGCTTGCAAACTACCTGTAATCACCTCCTACGTAATTTGTTGCCCAGGGCCTACAGTTTGGGGACTTACCGCCTTAGGGAGCCAGACAAGTAGTCAGGATCATAGCAACTCCTAACATAAGCCCTTGAGGAAATTTACTTAGGGAAAAAAATGAGGCAACTTGCGATAACAGGTCAACAAGAAATACAAATTATACAATTAGGATATAGTCATCTACGTCATGTACTCAGGGTCTCATTATGGAAGTTTTTTATTATTGAAGTTCAGGATACACAAGTGTTGGTAACAAGAACTTTATCATTTATGTCTCCATGTTCAACATGAGATTTCCCTAGAAGAAATGGCCTACCTCTCTACTTTATGCTTGCTTTTATATGAGACAAAGTGATGACATCATAGGTATTCCTTTTCAGAGAAAAAGTTTATTTTTTCTTAAATGGGTTTCATAACTGGACAATTTCACCATTATTACTATAGAAAGATGAGGAAACAGGTATATGTTGAATGGTTTATTCATTTTCAGAGCTAGTGACAAGGTAAGTATTTTGTTTTAATCCTTAATTCTTTTTAAAAGGCTCCTCTGTAGCACGTCTGAGCTTGCCCTACTCTTGAACCAAGACAGACTTTCAGATCAATTGAAGAATGAACAGTGCCCCCAACCACTCAGTGGGCCTTAGAATTCTCAAAAGTTGGAATAATTCTGGTAAAATTCACTCTTTTTTCTCTCCTCATGTGAGACCACTCATAGTTGAATTGTATCCTGAATCAGATTCTAATGAATTCAAGTATTTATTAATTGTCTATTATATGCTAAGTATTGTGCCAGACATGAGTACACAAAGACAAATGTGAAAGGTTTTTACTTTTGTCTTTGTATCTCCAGTGCTTAGCACACACAACTTGTGTATAATAAACACTACAAGTTGATTGATTAATGAAGCTTTTATTCTATTGGGAAGATATATTATTATATTATATATAATATTATATATATAATATTAGAGGTAGAATGGTACAGTGGGAAGAGCAATGGATGTGGAGTCAGGATTACTTGGGAGGTGTTTTGGTTAGTTTTTCCGAACTGTTTCTTTCCTTTCATTGTATTACTTGTTATAAGGGATAGTTCTCTGGAAGGAGGAGGGGAGAAAATATGTTGGGAAATGTAGACAATATGTAAGCAAAAGATATAAATAAAAATGTGCAAAAAAGGAAGGTTTCATGTAGAAGATGGCACCTGAACTCATGGAAATTAACTATATTCCGATCAGCATCAGATAAATAGCTTTATGCATATGATTATATAGAAGGATAGCCATGTAATACTAATGCTGTGCTACATCTTAGAAAGCAGATAATTTAACCCCCTCATTTTTTAGTTTACTACTTAGCAGGGATTAATTTCTAACAACAGAAAAGAACAATCAATACAATTTTATAAATTAGGGTTTCTTTTACTTAAGATATTTTTAAAGTTAATACCTCCTATCTTGATTATAATTGTCACCATATAAAAATTGAAAGAAAATGAGCTTTTTAGAACTGTTAGTAAAATAAAATTCCTAGATACTTAGGAAATTCAAACATATTTTCATTCATTCTGCCAAACAACTGACTCCCACAGGGCAGACAAGCCAGCCTAGCTGAAATAACGAGGCCCCCGAAGGGAGAGAAAGGAAGTGGGTAGCCTGTGCAAAACAATTCAAACCACTACCAATACCTTGACCACCATCTCCCTTCAGATCCCAATAGAGAGAACCTAGGACCCTGAACCAAAGAGCCTTAGAAATAGTAGTGTCTCCCAAACCATCTGACCTGCTTCTATCCTTGGCTCCACAGACATACTTGAAGGGAGAATCATTGTGGAGAAGGGGTCCTCCATAAACAACTGCTGACCAGCTACTACCAACAGAGAATTAAGCACTTGAATGTAGGAATGGTGACTCACCCCCCACTTCCAACCCAGTACTCATAGTCATCATCTGGGGAAGAAACTCTTGTGGAGAAGGGACTCACCTCTTTCACCAGTTGCCAACCAACTGCCACCCACAGGCCAGACTTGCTGAAGCCACAAGGCATTTTAAGGTAGACAAAAGAGATAGAATGTACCAGGCATATCAAACTACCACCATCTTCCTTTAGAACTAGATGGAGATAGCTGCAGACCCAGAACCCAAGAGCCTTGGGAATAGCAAAGCTTCCAATACAATGCCTGAAATTTTCGTCCTGGGAAGCAACCCCTTGTAGAGATTCAATTTCTTCTATAGGTTTTACAGCCATGGAAACTAAAGAGTCAGAAAAGAAATAATCTTGCCATCAAAGTCCATGGCTTCAATATCAGAAACAGACATAATTTTGTCAGTGGAAAAGGCATTAAAGAGGCATGATTATCTGTTTTGCCACTCCACCCTAAGAACCATGAGACCTTCCCATTTGATTTGCTTATGGCCAAAACTTTGTCTATCTGTTATATTCCTAGCATTTAGCACAGTGTTTTGCACATAGTAAAGTACTTAAATGTATTTTCATTCATTGATGAATCAAATATTTAGATCTCCTTTATACCATGCACTTTGCCAGGTGTTGCAGGTAGACGCAATTTAAAATAAGACACAATCTTTACTTTTGTGGCGTTTATAACCTAATAGAGGACAGTGTTGAAAGCACTGAATGGCTTTGAGAAGCAGCTTGGTATCAAATAAGAGCTGGTCAAAAGGTTAGGAAGACCTGAGTTGAAGTTTGGTCTCTCCTATCTCTTGGTTGTATAGACTCTGGTTCAATCATCGAACCTCTCAGGCCTCTGACAATTCTCTAAGACTATAATTGTGTACCCACTGTAGTGGCTCTTTTAACATAGAAGCACCAAGTAGTTTTTCTGCCTCGATCTGTTCTATGATTCTGCATCTTAAATGTTACCAGAACTGAAGGTTTGGAAAATCTGTAGTTAGGGGGTTAGGAGGAGGTTAAAGCAAGAGACCAGATGTCACAAAGAAAGTACTATTTTGCATTGGTAAAGGAAGTTCTGTCCTTCACTCTTGAAATACATGTTCAGTTAAAAATACCCCCAACAACTAATGATTTTAATAAAGACAGAAAAGGTTAGGGCAAATCAAGAAATAGTTACAAATATAAAGAGGAAGATCATGAACAAATCTCTAGGTTGTTCCTTCCTGCTGGGATATAACTCCCAGTGTACCCCTTAGCTCTGATACACACAGTAGACCTTTATATAACACTGAATGTATGCCCTAAGAAATAGCACTTTACATAAAAATTATGATATAACCTGAAATCAAATATAGAAAAAAGGGACATTGCTAGAAAGTGGGTGAGCTGCCTGACTTGTTGGGGCTTGTATTAATAAAAGATACCACTTTGCTTTGCTTGATTCACTAATGACATACCAAGAATGAGGTATGACTTGCTATTATGGTAGGTCCCTGTTCAAATTTGGATTTTGACCCGATCAAATTAACTGTGACATTTTCAAGTGTAGGTAAATGTTCTTCCCAACTCATACTGTGAGTTCTTGCTCCTTTTATTCATTTCTTCCTTCTGTTTCATGATTAGCAATTTGTGTTTCCAAAAAGTTCTTCTCCAGCCTCTCCTAGTCTGACTCTTCAGCTTCTCCTATGTCTATGGAAATCATTTATGTCCAAGCAAACCTGCCTCACATGGGCATTATCTTTTTCACTGAGGAGGAGATGACCTTTGTCTTCTTGTGCTACACCCTCCCCTTCTACAAGGCTTCTCTGCATTTTCTTTTTTTTTTTTTTTTTTTAAATACATTTATTTAACTTTTTACATTCATTTTCACAAGATTTTGGGTTCCAAAATTTTCTCCCCATTTG